>VWPW01014877.1:0-23756 GCA_013389825.1 Crypturellus undulatus
CTCTTTTTTTTTTTCTTCTTTCTTTTTAGATCATGCTGGTGGTTTTTATTTAGCTGTGAAGAACCAGGCAGGGACTAATGTAGCTTGAAAGGGAGAGACACTGACATGTTCCCCTTTTGGTAACAGGCATCTGGTGCTAAAGTGTTTTGAAGCATCGTGGATCGGAGGTGGGAGCACTCCAAGGACGTTGATGACTTGGGCCTGCATGACGGGCCCTGCTATATCCCAGGGCTCAGAGAGGCTGTGGTGAGGGGGGCAAGGCTTCAATTCGAACAAGCTTTTCATACTCTAAAACCAAGTACAATCATCCAGAAACCGCCTTTCCCTGTCAGTCACTCTTTCCTCATTTCCTCTCCTGCTGGTGCTGATCAGCCCGGGATTTGTGTGTAACCAAACCCCCTCCTGCTGCTGCACATTAGTCCTTCCTCGTGGCAGCGGGTTTGATGATCCAGGCGCTGCACTGCGGTGCGGGGAGGGAGAGTTTGCAGCTCAGACAAGAGAGCTGCAGGAATTGGCAGTGCTGGTAAAGGAAGCAAAATGTCTAATAGCAGAGTTGGGAAATTTCCCAGAGCAAGGTGAAGGCTGTTAGCCTGATTTCTCTGGAGCTTTTTTTGTTAGTCTAACCTTGGTCTCTGTCTGAACTTGGCCCAGTCCAACTTTTTCTCTTATCTGCTATGTGCTTTTTGGGATGGCACCTCTTATTCCACAGCCAAAACAATGATTTCTGCCCTGGGGAATGGGCAGTGTTTATTTCTTTTTTTTTCAGTGTTGAATGAACAGTTTCCAGACAGGTTTCATATGCACCGTGGAGGTGGGTACTAGGAAAGAAATTTCCTTCCGGAGGAGCAGGGAGTGGAACCTGCTCGAATCTGTGTCATTTCCTCTGTCCTTGGCTCTACTCTTCCTCCCCAGCAGCTTTTGTTGCCGCGCGATTGGAAGCAGGGACGGAGATGCCTTAATGCCCTGTGTGAACTGTCCGGATGGAAGCGAAGGCTCTGGAATTACATGGCAAATGCAGCGGGGTGGCCTTACTCCCCCTTCTCAGGGGATTTTTCCTGCTCGTGGAGAGCTGTGCTGAGCACACACAGCCATCCCCGCTGGTGACATGTCCGAGAGCACAGGGGCATGAAGAGAGTCAATAATAATAATAATAATAATAATAATAATGTCCTTCTGGAAGACTCTGTCCCTGCTCCGCTTATTGCCCAAATGTCTTCTCTGTTGGCCTTTCTTCTGCCTTCCCAAGCCTTGCAGGGTCAGCTCTCTGCAGTTATTTTCCTTTCTTAATTTCTTTGTTACTCTTTGCAGTTCTGATTACAGGCAAGTAAGGACTAGAAGCCTCGCATCCCCCTCTTGCACGCTTGACCCCACCAATAACGTGCGCCGTGGTGGTGAAGGCGGCTGACAACGCGCCGAGCTCTGTTAACAGGAGATCTCTTATGACCAGAACTCCTCACGCGGTGCTCGGTGTCAGTTTTCTCTCTTAGGAAAGGCATATTCTTTGCTCTGGGCAAGGATGGGTTTGAGTATTGGCTGCTCTTTGCTTTTTGGGGCTGTGTGAGCACAAACCCCGCGGCCGGCTGTACCTGATGGACAGGGAATGGCTCCGTCCCGTCATCCTTCTTCCAGCGCTTAACCAGCTGCAGCCTCAAAGAGTTGAGCATATGTCCTAAACGACCTGCAGCACCAAAGCCAATTTGTGAAAAGTTGTGTGCTGAAAGTTAACTCGATATCTCAGCTGAGGACTCTCTCTGGCATGTTTGCATAGATTCATAGAGTTTATGGCCAGCTGGGACCATTAGATCATCTAGTCTGATCTCCGGGATATCACAGGTACTTAAATTTCACCCTGCTACTCCTGTGTGAAGCCAAATAACTTGTGTTTGGCTAAAGCAAAACTTCCAGAAAGACATCCAGTCTTGAGAATCCACCCTTTTCCTGGGAAGTTTGTTCCAGGGATAATTGCGCTGGTTCTGAAACCTTTGTGCATTATTTCCACTGTGAATGTTTCTCCCTTGTTCTTTGCTATTCTGCTGGTGTAAAGAGCTTTAAATACCATGGAGGCACTTTGCACTTGCAATCAAATCACCTCCCAGTCTTTTTGATACACTAAACAGATTGAGCTGTTTAAGTTTTTCACGGCAAGCCATCATTTCTAGCCTTTGAATCACTTTTATGGCCGTTTTCTGGACTCTTTCCAATTTTTCAGCATCCTTTTAAATATCCGGGCACTAGAACGGAACGCAGTATTTCAGTGTCAGTCTCGCCAGCGCCGTATATAGAGGTAAAAGTGCTGTCCAGTGCCTGCTCTCTGCTTGTACCTGCAGGAGAGGCATTAACCCTTTAGACCAGGCTGTCCCTGCGAGTGCAGCCGCCGTAATCCCTAGAGTCTCTGCTTGGGGTGAAGCCCTGGAGACTTAATCTACCCGATCCCGGATACATAACAGCACATCTAGCGTAGGGAAAAAAACAGATTTTGAACGGATCGTTGTTACCTCGCTGCATATGGCTCGTTCCATCTTCATCTCAGAGGCAGTGTGTCGACAGAATTTATTTTCAGTTCGTTGCTGAATATACTGCTAGCCCGTCTGTACCAACCTCTTTTCAGCTCATTGAGAGTTCTCTAAAGACTGTTGCTTTTTAAGATGTGTTTAAGTTTAATTTATTTTTCAAGAATGTTGCATGTTGCTAATTTAAATGCTTTGCAAGTGTCTCAGTATATTTATATGCATGTGATTTCTTTTTCAACCAAACTTGTAATTTATTTGACCTGTTTTTCATAACAGAAAGCTTTTATTATTAAATAAGTATAGTTATAGATCAGACATTTGTTTCAGAGCCAGTGTAGTCTCCACTGCCTGATTTTAGTTTACTAACGTGCAGTTTTCTTGCCCATGTTTCTCATCTATCTGCTGCAGAAATGAAGGGAAATATCAAAAGGTTGATGTTTTACTGAGGAACTTCCTGAAAACCTCTTTTTCTCTTGCTGAAATACTGACTTGTAACTTCTTATGGTCGTGGGATATATTCAGGAGTCAGAGCAGTACAGGCCAGAAGGCTGGGGAGCTGCACGAGTGCCTGAAGTTCTCTTTAGCTATAGATGAAATTTATATGTTTCGAGCCCGCAATACTCTAGGATTCCCTCTTTCTTCCGCAATGTGTCCAACTGGATTTTACATTTGTGTAGTGCCTCACGTAAAGTATCAGGATTCCCACCGGAATTGCTTCTGAACGAGGGAAATCAATCCAGTTCTGGGCAGGACGTTGTAGCTGCTGAGCAGAAACCTGCGCTAGGTTATTTGGCAGGAGGCAGCAAGGTGAGCTCTGTCCATTCATGGCAACACGTGGAGGTAACACATTATGATAATTTGCCCACAACGCTGTGAATATTCTGTAAATCTTGCAAATGATCATGATCTTAACAGCCTCTTTTGTCTCCTCTCCCTTATGCAGCCTTTTGTGCTAAACATTTTCCACCAGCTCTTTACCCGTAAGAGAAGAGATCTCCTAATATCTTGCCAGTTAAGCCAACTGCAGCATCACGGGATTTCCCAGAAACTTTTTATCACTGCTAGGTCTTATTTGGAAAACACCAGCCAGGCTCGTGCTTTGCATGCTTGGGATAGCATGGGATAAAGGCTCGGACTTGTAGGACATCTCCGGGAGAGGTAGAGAACGGTCTGTTGAGCCGAGTGTGTGCCGAGTCCTGCAAAAACAGGAATCTTAACGGAGACCGTGGCATGGTGTGGGTGTCTGCATGTCCTCTCACCCGGTCCCCAGCAAGGAGACCATGCCTGGAAAAGCCTGGCTGACCAAGAAACCCTGAAGACATTTGGGACGAGTGTGGTGCGTGTTCTGGAGCAGAGCCGTGTGGCTTTGCGGTCTGTATCCCAACCGCTTGTCGCTGAGGATACCCCCAGACTTTGGAGAATGTCCTGCTGCGCTCCAGCCCCTTCCCCTCTGGTGGAGACAGCTCATTCGTTACAGACCGTCTTGCATCTGGTCTCTTGATTAATGGACTTGTCTTTTGCAGCCTATTTTGACTCTGACACTGCTTTCTGCTCCACAGATGCTTTGCTGATGTTGAAGAAAGTTTGCCTCGCTTGATAAAGACCAGATCCTGAAATTTACTTCCAAACCTGAAGTAACAATTTTTAACTTGAAATGGTTTTTCCCCAGGAGTCACCGCTCCAGAATCCTTCCCTTATTTGGTGCCTCCTTCACAGCTGGGGCCGATGCTCAGGTGCCAAAGCTCTGTGCGCTCGTCGCCCCGAGCCAAACGGACGCACGCGGGGTCCAAGCGCGACCTCGTTGGTGCCGCTCCTGCTCCTGGGCATCCTCGTGGGGTTCCCTGTGTCTCGGTGCTGCTTTTTAGCCCTTTTTGGCCAACGTGTGGTCCCTTGAGGTTGGGTCTCTCTCTTTCCTGGCTCGAGACCCAACACACCTTCCCCTGTGCAGACCGCCTGCCCCAATCCATGCACCATCAGGGCCTCCTCCCTGCGACCTCCCTCGGATCCAAGCCGGCTGCTCCGGCACCGTTTCCATCCCCACTTGGCCTCGCCGCGAGCTCTTGTTAGTCGCTGTTGATCCTTCCATGGTAACGAATCCCGTTGGGGTGACGGTGCGAGCGCTCCCCGAGCGGCAGCGAGCCGCTTCCTCTGGTGAGGTTGCCTCTTCCCAGGTGGATTTAGTCTGTCTGCACATGCTGACTCATGACAGCCGAAACAGCTGTTTTCAGCTCCAGGCACTACTGTGCGCAGGGACCCCTTCTTCTTCTTGACAGCTGGTTTGTTTTTATAACTAATGCCTTCGCTATACGCTCATATCGGCCGTGCCCGCCTTGCGACCGGCAGCGCCCGAGGCCCTTTCGTGACACGGCCGCGTGGCTGGAGCACCCTGGCTTGACGGGTGCCCAGCACAAGACAAGGTCCCCACTGGCATCCCCACTGGCACTAGCCCTATAAGAGGGATCGACCTGCGGATCTGCCTTCCAGGTGCTGCTCTCCGAAAGCCTCTGCAGGGACCCTCCTTCAGAGGCTCCGCGCGGCCGAGGAGATGCCGAGGGTCCCGCCGAGGGGGTGACGGGCAGGTTAGCAGGGCTTTGGGGAAGTGCTCCCTGCCGCCGTGTGAATGCAGAAGAGCAGGTGCCGGCGCTTCCCCCTCGGCGCGGTGGAAGTCGCCGTTTCCCTCGCGCTGTGAGAAGCGGCGTTTGGCGGCAGGAGCAGGGAGGGCTCCCGGCGGCTGGCGGGCAGGTGAGTCACTGCGGGCAGAGTCATTCAGAGAGCGGCCCCAGTCAAAGCGCCCCGTGGCCTCAGCGTGAACTCGGAGATGAAAGGTCCAAAGTGAAGTGATGAACTCATCAAAACCTTGAGGCTGTGGGAGAAAAAGTGGTGAAAAAAAGCCCAGAGGTGCCTGCTTGAGATGCCCCAGCTCTGGGGCGCACGGGCCTCTGCCCGGGCTTGCTGGACTCACGCTGAAGCTGGCAAGTGAGAAACACGCTTCTTCCCTGGGGGCAGGGATCCTATCCTCATCCCTGCTTCCTTGTTTATTTATTTATTTATTTATTTTTAAAGGTGTCTACATGTGTGTATCCCTGCGGATCGCTGGTTTTGCGCCATGCGCCTGGTTCGTCCTTGGACCCGCGGGTGGAAAGGCAGGGGGTGAAACCCCCCCCGGTAAAGATAGGGATGAAGCCGGGATCCTGCCAGGCCCCCGGAGCCGGGCGCCGCTGTGGGAACGCTCGGCCTCGTGCTTCCCCGCGCCGTGCGGGTGTCACTTTCCATTCGAGGCGGGGAGTTTTGGTACTCCCCGGCTGCCAGGAAAGCGGTTGCGGGGCTGCGAGGAAGGTGCCGCTGCCCTGTCCTACTTGCTGCTTCCCTCACGCACGCGCTCGCTGGCAGAGGTAGGTCGAGCTGCAGCCACCTCGTGCCGATGGGGGATATCTCTTGAATACGTCCCCGTCGCAGCACAGGGCTCAGGGACCCTCTTCCCCAGCCCTTGCAGCGTGGTCTCGCTGTGGGAAAGGTCCCGCTGCTCTCGGTGTGAGCTGCGAGCTCAGAGCTGTCACCCTTTGCCGCCCTGCCATAGCAGCCACATCTGTGTCAGGGCATGTGACAAGTGCTAGAGCCACCAAGCGGGTCACAAACGGGTTTTTTTGTTTTTTTTGTTCCCCACAAGCTATTGAGTGGGGAGGAAAAAAAAGGTGTTAACAGTTTAAAACTCTGGGTTTTCTTGGTGTCTTAAAGAGACTGGGGGAGAAGTGGCTGTCTGGGCTGCACCAGGCAGGTGACTTAGGGCCCTCGCTTTGCCCTGCTGTCCCCATGTTCCCCGGTCTCTTCAGGGTTTCCTCTGCAGAGTTAATAAAATGGTAGCAAATGAAGTCGCGTTCCAGTGCAAAGGGCTCTTCGGGGCAGCCATAAAAGCGTGAGTAAGCAAGAACCCCTGGCTGTGGGGGCCAGTTTAATTGGTCTGGCGTGTTTTATGAGACAGGTTTTATGTTGAAACTCGCACATGGCGCAGGAGCGATGCTGCAGCAGAGCATCGTCCTCCTGGGAGCATCCAGCCCGGGTTAATGGCACCTAACGGAGTGGTCACACCTCACCGAGCCACTTGCATAAGCAGCGGCAAGAGCTGAGCGGGGAGGAAGCAAATGCCACTCGTTGCTGTCCTTCAGAGCCCTCTGTGCCTGCTGGTGGCCTCCTGCAGCCCGTCACAGGGGCTCGGGGACAGGGCCTTGGCCAGGGGATGTCCCTGCCTGGGGACGTCGGGCGCTTCCTCTGTCTGTGCCTCGGTTTCCCGCAGCGCCGCTGGCCTTCACGGGGCGGTCGCAGACGCGCTGCGGCGCTCGGGCCAGGTCACTGCTGGCCCGTGTCCCCCTGCTCGGCCTTCGGGACTACTGGGATCTCACCGAGGTGCCCTGCCCGGGTGCTCGGGGGACACCTTATGTCATCGTCGAGGGGGACAGTGCCACATCACCGTGATGCGGCTGCCTCCGTGGCCCAGCACAGTGGCATTTACCCACCTGCAGGTGTTTTCAAAGCGGTTCAGAGAAGAAGTGGGGGAGCCTGGAGCACTGCTGGGCTAGCAGAGGTGACTCGGAGTCGGATTCAAGTCAGATTTTGGTGGCGGTGGCTCAGAGCAGGCTAGGAAGCTGCCTGTGCTCTAGGGACAGCTGCCTGCGGGTGCCTGTGGCTCCGCGTTGCAGGGTCGATGCGCAGGGAAAGGCCAAGTCCTGCACCAGTCTCAGCACTGCAGAGGGCTGCATGCTTCCCGGGGAAGAAAATCCAAGATTTTTTGGTAAAAGCAAGCTCAAGTTCTGTCTCTGTGCTTGCTTAAGGCTAGAGGTAAACGAGATAGGCAGCATCCAAGCTTTCCTTGCTCCTGAGAGCAGCTCACATCACAAACATGCATCCCTAGCTGAGCGCGGTGCTCCGTTTTCACACAAAAGCATTAACGGGGCCATCACCGCGTCACCATGCACCGAGCAGGACTGCTCCCAGCCACCAGACACGCCGCTCCGGGCTTTTTTGCTGCGTTTCCTTTCCTCTCCCTTAGCGGGAAGGGTTCAGGGCTCCCCTCGGGCGAGCTGCGGGCAGGAACCCGCGCGCTGGGTGCCCGGGCCCCGCGCCGCGGCCCCGGCAGAGGGTGCTGTGTCTCCACCGCCCGGCCGGCGCTCCAGCTGTTTGGCACTTGCCCGGCCCCGCGCGCATGATGTTTGTAAGAGTTCGGGCATGTCCATTTGGTTCCCATCTCTCCAGTGCCACCCCCGGCATCCAGGCCAGGTTCTGCTGTCACTGGGGAACGGTCTTAATTCACAGGAAATCGGAGAGAGTTTAATTGTTTTCTCCTCTCTCTCTCTCTTTTTTTTTTTTTTCCCATGCAGCTGAACAAAAGGTTCATCCTCAGTTTTCTCCATGCCCATGGGAAGCTGTTTACCAGGATTGGGTAAGTGTGCAGGATGTTTATTTTATTTTCCTACATTACAAGTCTTTTTGGAATTTAATATTGTTAGCAACTAAGCTGTGTTTGGAGCTGAGGGCACAGGGTGTGAATTCTTGCAGGCCTAGCCTCCTGCTTCCTATTCTCCTTACCCGCCCTGCGCTCCCCACTGGAGGTGGTTTGGGCTCTTTCTGCCCCCACTTTGGGTCCCGATCCCACTCGTGCCCTGGGACCCTCTGGCAGCAGCTGAGTTTGGCCAGGGTCACGTGCACACAAGGGCCTTGAGGCCATTCCCTCTCTCTCCCATGCCCTATCCACGCTCCTTGCTCCTGACATTCCCGTTTTTCCTCATCCTCTCCCCTTGCCCCACTTGTAGCCTGCAGGTAGGTGGCCCTGGGGGAGCCTCGGTGGCTGCTGCCCATGAGGAGTGTGAAGATGTTGGGACAAAACAACGCAGTGACCGAGAGCCACCGTGTAGAGCGTGTCCCTTGGTGTCCGTGATGCCACCTGAGCGAGAGCTGCAGAGCCGAGGTGGGAACTGCTTTGTGCAAAGCCCCCCTGGCAATGTCTGTCCTCAGTTGGTTTCAGATGATTGAGGAGCTCTCCCTGAAGCTAAAGCGAGGCTGATTCAGGCCTGGGCTGAGCTCCCAGCCCAGGGACGAGCCACTGACCCGGGAGCAGAGTCCAGCCCGGCATCCTTCCCAGGGAGCTCCGGTGCCGGGGGCGGCTGTTGGGGCGAGACCTGAACCGGGTCCATGCACGATCCGCGCTCTCGCTGCAGCCACGGCGCTCCCTGCTCCACCTGCCCTCATCTCATAAGCAGGAGCAGCTCTGCTGGCTCCTTCCCTCTCCCGTGGCAAAGGAAAGGGTTGAGACACCTTTTCCAGGACACCTGGGCAAAAACAGTGCAGGCACCAAGTGCCATCTTGTCCCAGTAACTGCTGGGCTCTTGTGACTCGAATGTGCAGCTCCCTGCTCCCTGCCTGCCCGTCTTCCCTCGCTCCTTGCAGAGAAGGAGCCTGGTGCCGAGGAGCAGCTTAGGGTGCCCGCCAAAAGCCTTGGCCCTTGCCATGTGCATTATACAGTCCGAGGAGGCCAGGCAGGGGTGGCATTTGCTTCGCGTTGGGCCCTTCGTGGAGCAGTGGAAAGTAGGAGCCGTGCCGGCCAACTCGCTGATGGTCTGGGCCTCCGAGGGAGCGCGGCTCTCGCTGCCAGCGCCGCGCTCCGCCTGAGTCACAAGGCACCGATTATCTGATTGTGGGCAGCAGGCTGGCCCGGCGTGAGGACGCAGAACTGGATGTCCTCCTGCCTGCAGGGAGAAAGGGAGCGGAGCCCGCGCGAGCGCCGCGGGCTGCACGAGGGAGGGCAGAGCATCCAGGGAGCCGCCGGGCCTCGGCGCGGCCGGGGCCGCGCTCCGGCTTGGCCGCGGGCCAGCAAGGGGATTAATGGGGATGTTGCAGTGATTGCTTGCACATTTGGCTCCTGAGACTCTTGTGAAATTAAGATGCAGTTTTTGAGGCCGTTGCTTCCCAGGACAGTCATTTAGAAAAGCCAAGTATGTTTAATGGTAGAGTATCCCCTGAAGTGCTTAGAAAGGAACTAGAAACTAATACCGTGACACAGGAAGAGAAATCGTCCAGCCCTGCTAAACAACTTCCGTGCTTGAAATAGGTAAAGGGTGAGGAATAGTTTAGTCCATCCCTGGACATTTTTGTGACCCAGACATTTATCTGTTTTGGGGGGAGAAAGACAGCGGGGAAAGGGCATGGAAAAGATGATGCTGTGCTAATTAGACTCCTTTGCTCCTAAAACCACAGGTAAGCAATTTATTAAAAGCTTCCGCCCAGCTCCTGACCTGCTGGTTCGGAGCTCAGCGGGGTTACCGTGCGCAGCACCAGATGTGCTGCCGTAGCCAAGCACAGCTGGCGAGGCCGAGGACGCCTCGCTCCTTGCTGCTAACATCCATCTCCCGGCTAACACACCCAGCAAAGGGGTCCTCTCTCCCTGGCATCCTCTCTGCCCTAGGAGGATGTTGCTGGGTATGTTAGATGTGGTGTGAGATCTTGCAAAATCAAGACGTCTTTAGAAACGTTGTTCTAATTCCCTGGTTGTGCTCCGGATCCAGGCGAGTTGCCTCTCCAAGAGGGAGGTGGTTTTGCACTAACAGAGGCTCCGTTCTGCACAGACCGGGGGCGTCTGTTCCTTACAGCCCTGGCACAGGGTTGTCCTGGGCAGGCCCGGTTGCTGAAAGCCATCCCTGACATCGGGTTAAGAAGAAAGCCATTTCTGTCTGTAAAAATAGAGCCTCTTACTGCCCTGAAAGTCTGTTGGGGAAGCCCGGCAGAATTGCCCATGCGGGTTACCAGAAGCGACTTGCTAATCCAGGCTGCAGCGTGCTGATATCACAAGATCTGAATCTCTCGGGGGAAGATAGAGGAAATTGCTATGGAGGCCCCTGAGGTTGGTGGCCCCGGCTCTGCGTGTCCTGCCTGCTGCAGATCCTGGCCCTCCCCTGCTCGCGGTGTCACTGAGCAGTTGCTGTGAGGGCGGCATTCGCTCTTGCTGGGTCTGGCTGTGGCTTTTTGAGAAGGGACACAGCGAGCCCAGGACAGGAGGACTTTGCTGTCACTAGGCNGAGGGACGCAGCGAGCCCAGCAGAAGAGGCAGTGGGACAGGAGGACTTTGCTGTCACTAGGCTGCAGGTTTTTAACAGCTGCTTGGTTAAAAAGTTGCCTTCGTGGGACACAGGGTGAGGGATCTTTTGGCAGAGCTGTTGTGGGCAGCCTCATAAAAAAGGCACGGTCATTTTCACGATTTAATCATGTTCTTCTTTGCAACTGGTTCAGTTTTTGACCCCTCTCTGAAGATTGCTGAGGATGCAGCAGCGCCCCGAGAAGTAACCTCAACCCATTCCCATGGGGATGCCATAAGAAGTGTGGGATAAACTGCACATTTCCTGGGTTGCGCTGAGGCCTTTGGCGTTGACAGGTCACCCCGTCCGCAGCGGCGAAGCTGCAGGGAGCAGCTGCAGCGTTGACACAAGCAGCAGCGAGAGGAGGCCGGGCACCAGTCTGCGCAGGACACGCACATCCCTTTCCCATGGGCGACGTGGGGCTCTGAGTGATGAGATTTGGGAGCTCAACCGCAGTGTTGGGGAATGCATAGCCTGGGGGCTGGCTGCTTTGAACCCCGTTCTGCTGGGTGAGCCCGGGGCCCGGGCGCTGCTGCTGAGAGGAAATGCGCCCTGGCCGGCACTCAGCACGCTGGAATTGCCACATCCGCAATGTGGCACCAGTGTGTGCAGCTTGCTACAGCCTGGCTTTCTGGGGAGTCCCATGGGCTGTGCCTGGTCCAAGCGAGCTGCTGGCCTCCTGGCACCCTTCCCAGATTGGTAGAAGTCAGTAGAAAAAAATGGTTGGTCAGAAATGACTCATAAAGGCCGTGTTTTCCTGCCAGAGGAATGCTGCCTGTCAGTGACAGAGCAATCCCTCACTGCCCTCTCGGAGGAAGGCTTCAGCCGTCTCCCTCGCGCCGCCTGCACCTTCGCTCCCGAGGCAGCGGTTTCCTGCAGCTCTGGCACAGGCGGCAGCAGCCCCGGAGGTGCCCGGGCGTGCGGGACGCAGCACGTTCTCTGCAGCCTCTCTCTCTGTGTGCAGGATGGAGACGTTCCCCGCCGTGGCCGAGGAGGTGCTCAGGGAGTTCCAGGTGCTGCTGCAGCACAGCCCGCCGCCCATCGGAAGCACCCGCATGCTCCAGCTCGTGGCCATCAACATGTTCGCAGTGCACAACGCCCAGCCCAGAGGTACCGCGTGCTGCCGCGGGGGACCGCGCTCCTCTTCGCACGGTCGAGGTGTTGGCGGAAAGAGGGTGGCACGTACACGGGCTGGGGAGCAGAGTCTGGATGTGTGAGGGTGCCCACGTGCGCCAAAGGGGACCCTGGCTGGGTGAGGTGGGTGGCACTGAGGAAGCATCGCGGCTCCCTGGGGCCTGAGCCATCCCTTGCGCAGCAAAGGCTACAGCTTGTGGCTCTTGCTGGCATTTAGCTTGGCCCTGCTCATTGCCCACGCTTGGAGCATCCCCGGAGGCGTTGTCCTATGGGGAATGCTGGTGCCTGGGGCTGCCTGTGATGTGCTGGGAGGTGCTGCTCTCTGCAAAGCCTGTCTGGAGGCTCTGCCTCGTGCTAAGGCCCCTGGAAAGCAAAGCAGATAGAGTATGGATCAGTAGAGATGCCACCAAAATGAAATCTCTGCCACTGAGCTCGAAACTGCTTCCAGGACACAATATTTTGTGCACCCCTCCAGAGAAGCACAGCGGCAGGTGCCCAGGTCTTGGATGCTGTTCCTTGGGTAGGAGGGACGCAGTTTGGAAGCAGGGATGGGGTTGCCCTCCCTGCTTGGCAAGAAGCAGCATTTCCTGTGCCAGTTGCTCGGGATTGAGATTCCAAAGATGGAGACCTCTGCCTGGCTGGGGAATTTCAGCCCAAGCTGCTGTGTGGGCGAAGGGGCCGTGCCCTGAAGACCCCCCAAGGGCAGGTTTCTCCCTCGCGAGCCAGTTGGCCGCTCACAGGCCCCCTCCTCTTGCCCCATGGGTCCTCTGCGCCGGCCGCGGGCCCCGCTAGCGAGCAGCCTTCCTGCCAGGTGCCAGGAAGCTGGGAAGTGCTCTGGGATGATGAGCAACTGCCTCTGTGCAGCCCCCGTGCGTGTGTGAGTAACCGAGTCTGCTGCAGGCAGGAGGGGGTGGCAAGAGGACGGTTTGCGTGGGCTGTGCAGCAAGCCCCAGTGGCAGGGCTGGATGCATTCCCGGCCCTCGGACCACTGGCCTGTGCTTTTCCATCCGTAACCGAGTTGTTGGATGTCTGCACGAGTGTCAGAAGGGGAGCGCTTTGCATCTCCTGTGAAAAATATAAGTATTTGTGGACTTTCCCATCTCCTGTGGGAGCAGCTGCTGGCTGCTCCCAGCCCTGAGCTCTCTGGCAGGAGCCAGACCAAGGACCCGCTGGAGACCCACGGCTGCGTGCGGTGCAGGTGGAGGTGCCCACTAAGCACCCTCGGGTAGGCTGGCACCGTGCCCGTCATTTGATGCCCACAGAGCCCTTAAGGGTTTGTTCTCTGGGGGCTTCTTGCTCTGGCGATCCCTGAGGGTCCCTCTGGCTGCTGTTGGCCAAGCAGATGCCACTGTCAGTGGGTGCCCGGTTGATCCCAAGGTGCTGGCAGAACCCAGGGGGCAGAAGCGGAGGGCCCAGGGATGCAAGCGCACGCGGGGGTGTTTGCTAAGGTATTACCAAGTGCCCAACGTGCAGCACTTGGCTCCCCGGCGCGTGGGCTGCCCTGCGCTTGCGCTGCATGGCCAACAGGAAGGGGCCTGTTGCTTTCCCAAGCTTGTCCTGCAGGCATGAAAACCCAGTGCCCTCCGGAGATCCCCTCCTGCTGTCCTCCTCCGGGGACACTGATCTCGTCGGGTTGTTCCCTCCCTTCTCTCCCAGGTGGCCAGAGACCCGGCAGCTCCTGGGAAGCCTTTGGCCTCGCGCGCTTGCCCTGTGTCTGCTGCCTGATGCCTTTCTTGCGCTGGGATCCAGCGGTGCGAGCAGTTGCGGGGTGATGTTGCAAGCAGACCGGTTTGGGCTCGGGGAATTTTTACATAATTTATTGCCCGTTAACACGACTTTCTAATCACTAGGCCGGGTATTGAGAAAAAAACGACCATAAATAATCAAACACTAAAGTAAACAGCCTTCATCCCCTTCGCCAGGCTCGACTGAAGCCAAACACCTATCCTACCGCTTCCTGGTCTCATCTTTCCCTGTTTGCACTGCGGATGACACTCGGCGCATCCCCATTCCTTGCGTGGGGCAGTGCGGGACGTTCAGGTCGTGCACGTTAGTGCTTTCTCCTTATTTCTTGCATGTTTTCCTCGTCTCCGACACAGGTTTGGCCCCCTCGTTGTTTTGCAAAGGTGCAAAAGGGAAAAACTTGTTGCAGACCTTGGACCTGTGGCTCAAGGAGAGCCCGTCCGTGGGAGGGATGGATACAGGCGGCTGCATCCCACTCTCCATCACGGGATGGTTGTGACCACCAGGGTCCGGAGCCATCCTGGCTCTGGCTGGGCGGGCTCTTTGCGGGGTGGCCCTTTTAACAGTTTGGTAGCCATCTGCACCATCAACTTGCAGAGGAGCTTGGATCCCTTTATCCCGACCACAAACACTCCAAGAATTTTAATTTTTTTTTAATTCTGTAATTTGGGGAAATAAAACTCTGGTTTCTGAAAAGACTAATTGAAGCCGTGCTTGCGGCAGGGGCATCTCGGTGAGGGGAGAGAGAGAAACCCCCTCCCAGCCCATCTGTGCCCAATTTACTCCGATCTGGCCTCTCTGAGGCTTTTTTTTTTCTTTCTCTCTCTTTAATAATTTGTTTTATAATTCCTGGAATCAAACCCATCTCAGACACACTGTTTTATTTTACTGTATTATTGGATTATACTTCCTATAAATCACTGGATGTTATTCATAGGCCACCACCAGAATAACTTCCCCTCTCCCCCCGACGGGCCCGCATTCCTCCCCAGCGCGCCCCGAAGTGGGGGCGCAGCGCGGGGCACCCTGGAGACGCTTCCCGGAAATCCCGACCCGTTCTCCCAGGCTCCACCTGGATGCCTTCTGGCACTCGGGGTCCTGTCGCCGGGGCCGCGCGGAGTTTGGGAGGAGGTCGGGCTCCGCTGCGAGGGGAGGGGGGCTGCCATATGTGCGTCCTCAGCACATGGAGAGGATGGAGCGCGTCCCGCGGGGGCGAGCAGCGCCGGGGCACGGAGCGCGCCGGAGGAGGAAGGAGCCGGCGGCCTCGCTCCGAGCGGGAGGCCGTTTCGGCAGGGCAGGGGGACCGGCCTGCTTGGAGCAGCGCTGCTGAATGAGGAGAGAAACCTGCTCTGCAAACCGGTGTGGCTGCAATGTGCGAGAAAGGCTCGGGGAAGGCAGCTGGACTGGGCGCTGCTTTGCCCCTCTCCCAATTCCGTTGACACAAGCGCCGCGAGCTCTGGTTTTCCGTGCTAGGAAGCGCTGGTGCAGCAAGGGGCGGCTCAGCCCGTGCCCTGCTGCAGCCCCGGAGCAGCGTCTGCTCCCTGGGGTGTGCACTGCTCAGCGCAGATGTACTAGACCGCAGCTGCAGCGGCGTTTGCTCCGGAGCAACCTGCTGCTTGCAGACCTGCACCAGCTCCGCCGGGGCTGGTGGTGCCCAGGGCTCCTCCAGGAGGATTCCCCAGCCTGGCACAAGGCAGCTGCAGCTCCTGAGCAGGAGGAACCCCCATGGTTTTCTTCCCCCTCTTGCCATGTAAGAAGGCAGCGGGCACAGCCCGAGCTTGGGAAGCGCCCGGCCTCGCTCCGCACACCGCTTTACCGACCGCAGCTGCTCCGACCTGCGAGCCGAAGCCCTTAAAATATCCCCGGAGACGTTGCAAAGCCGGGTGGCCGCTGCCCTTGGTGGCAGGACTAGGCCTCCACGCTGACCAGCGCTGCGTTGCTCGCTCGGTTTCCCACACGGGACCCGGCTTTGCTTGCAGAGCTGACCGCGGGGCCAGAAAAAGACTCGCCTGGAAGTATTTTCTAATTGCTGATGCGGCCGCATCTCAATGGCTTCTCATGCGGCTCGTAACCACATCTTGCGTCCTGGAGCAGACAAAAGGTGCTGGGAGTTGAACCCAAGAGAGTCCAGTGCGTTTGAGTTTAAAAATAAAGCAGTGTTGTGGACTGCTGCCTTGGTTTAGCGGAGTTTTAAAATTAGGTTCAAAACGAAGCCTAATAAACCTCAGGCTGTAGATAACAAAAGCAACAACTCGACCTTCCCCTGTCTGCGGAGCAGAGCTCGGCCCTTTCCTCCTCATTTGCCTTTTTGCGTGGTCAGAGAGCCGAGTCCAGCTGGCTCAGGGGAGCAGCAGCTCCACGCTTTGCAGCCGATCGGAGAAGGGGCAGATGTGCCATGAAAGCGCCGTGCCGGGGCACACGGAGCTCCCCGCAGCACCGCGGGGTCGCGAGCACCGGGGCTGTCACCCATGTGTGGGGACCGAGCTGGTTTTATTGGGGCAGACAACGTGCTTTCCCTGCCCTGCGTTCGGAGAAACTAGTCGTTCCCTTCACCCTTTCTCACTCTTCCCATCGCTGCTCTTCTCAGCTGCTTCAGAAGGGAGATTTTTATTCAGGATGGAGCGCGAGGGCTGGTGACCGGCTCTAAGACCTTGTCCGTCCTCCCTGCAGCATGGCTTGCGTGGTTGTCACCCTGCGTGGTTGTCCCCCTCTGTCACAAGCAGCTCCCAATGTGTCACTGCTTGTGCAAAGTGCCCGCTTTTACACCTAGGCCGTGCCCAGCCGCAGCAATAGGTTCGTCGGACCCCGGCACCGCTCAGAGCAGGACACGGGGACAGGAACGGCGCCCGGGGGGTGACACCTGCATTGCTCATCCCGGCATCGCGCGCCGTTTCCGCCACCGCGCCGGCTCTTCCTCCCGCTGCCGAGGGACACGCACGCGGCCGGAGGTGGCAGCCGACCCTCCGGCTCGAGCTGGGAACGCTGGAGGTTGGCACGGGCGCTGGGAACTGCAGGCGCCTTTCCTTTCGGGGAAGGAAGCTGTCTCGGACTTGAGACACATCAGCAGAGTTCAGGTAAAAAGCTTTGGCCCAGACGTGTCTCTCTCTTGGGCTCTTGAGCCTGGTGGCAGCAATGTTTAGACCAAAGTCTTCCTTTGCTTATTCCCCTCTGTTTCCTGTTTAAAAGGCAGATTGTCACATATTTGGGGATTTATTTACCGTAATTGGAGTTATTTTCCTGGCTGCTGCCTTCTGCCCTCTGATGCAAGACTCCGGAGCGAAACGGGTGTCCAGAAAGCCATGTGACTTTTTTTTTCCCCTTGCCACAAGTGCCAGCGGGAGATGCAATAATTACGGCACTGCAGGGAATTTCCACTTGCAGTTCAGGTTTCTGAAATCTAGACGCTGCCTTCGGAGGCCAGAGATGGAGCGGGGCTTTGTGGCAGGGAAGGGGAAGGTTTCCAGCGCAGCCGAGCGCTCGCTGCTGTGTCAGACTCTGCAGATCTCCCTCCCGCTGCAGTCCCCGTGGTGCAGAGCAGGGTGAACTCCCTGGGACTTGTGCCTGGCACACGAGCACGTGCTTATGGCCACCCTTGAGGCCATCCCGGCACACAGGACGATTCCGGGATCTCATTTCAGGGCAGCGAAGAGAGGGAGATGGTTTGTCCTCCCCGCGCTAGAGCCCAAGTTGCAGCACGGTGGGACAAAAACCTCAAGAAACGTCATCACGGTGTGAAACAAGAGGCAGGAAACGGGGCACGGGGCAGGAGGTGCCCCCCTGGGTACACAGAGGTGCCAGGTAGCGAGGCCAAGGGTGCCCCAGGTGCAGCGGCTCTGCCGGAGCTCCGCACGTTTGCACGGCGGCAGGAAATCCTCCCGCTTCTGAAGAGCTGTTTCTGCCTCTCGGGCTCTTTCATGTGCCTTGCACCTTTGATTTCCTCGTGCTTCTAAGCCGCACCGAGTCAATTACTGTATTTCTACCTAATTTCTCGGAGAGAACGTTGTGCAATTAGGCTAATTATGGTGCTTTGTGAAGTTGTAAAACTCTCGATTGAGCTTGCGGGGCTGTTTCATACTGTGCCAGGTGCAGTGAGGAGGGCCACGCGCCCCGTGCCCGGTGCGCTCGGGTGCAGCCGCGCGTCCTCCCGCCGCCTTCGCTGCCCGCAGCTGAACCAGCTCCCCTCTTGCCGGCGGGCAGCATGCCCGGAGCCCTGGGCTCTGGGTGCGCAGACCTCTTCCTCTCCCCTGCCTCCATCCCGTGTCCTCGGATGCAGCCAGTTCTCGGCAGCTCCGTGTTGGGGCTGCCCGTGGAGCCGCTTGGGCTGTTTATTTTCCCTCTGGAAAAGGAGGGCTGGTTGTATTGACCCTCGGGGGTGCCACTTGCAGCCTGCGAGGGCAGCACCGCTGCAGCCCTGCCTGCCCGCCAGATTGTGGCATCGTGCTCCGTGCCATCCAATGCCACTTGTCACCACCGTGACCGTAGGGCTGGCATGTGAGGAGGACGTGAGTGATGGACTGGCCTTTGCGCTTGCCCCGAGGGTGGCCCTGGGTTGCACCGGGATGCTCCATGCGCGCTCCCCGCACTCCAGTGCAGCAGCGGGAAGGGGACGTCGTGTTAGAGAGCAGCCCGGAGCCACCGTGGGAGCAGCAAAACCCCGTGAGCGCCCGGCCCGGACCGCTCGGGAGCGAGTCTCGCCCGCGGGCCGCTCGGTGCCGCGCGCGCCGGCTCCGCGCAGGCGCTGCCGCTCGCGCGCCCGAGACGCGCCGCAGCTGGTGCGAGGCCCTGGCAGCGCGCGGAGCTGCCGTCTGCTGGGGTTTACTGCTGTCTACGTTGAAACACGGCTTGGGAGGGGGCTCGTGGCACCGTGCCAGTCCCCGCTCGCCGGGCCCGCTCGTTCCTCTCTCCTCCTCCCGCTCCCTCCATGCTTTAAAGTCACATTTCCAGGCCAGACATAGAATTAATCTCTGGGCACTTCACATTGCTGGCAGCGCAAAGCAGGATGTGGGATCTTTTTTTCTCTCTCTCTGCGTCTTGGCTGACTTTTTTACCTCTCGAAGAATTTGGAAGGGCCGTGAGATTCCCCCCGCCCCCCCTCGCCTCGGTGCCGTGCAGTTTTTCAGCACGCTGATCACCCTGCTGTGGCTTCACCCTAATAGATTTCATATGCTGACACAGTTGACATCAGTACCAAACTATTTTACATGTGATCTGGTGTATTTCCTGAGGAAATCTGCAAGATATTTATTAAGAACTAATAAAATAAACCTCTCCATGAGCTTTTAGGTAGTTTTCAATTTTTCATGTCTCTCTCGTTTCCTCTTATCAATGAGTTTCTATTTTCTCCCTCCTCTCCGACCATTGCAAAAAGGAAACAAAAATAAATGTTTTAAACCGTTCCTGAATGGACACTGGGAATATTTCTGTAGTGATGTATTAGCAAAGTCGTATTTTTAGTGCTGTATTGTCAGGACTAAAAATATCCCGCTGCAGTGCATCCTTTTTATAGGGCTTTGTGTGTGCGTCGAGCGCGGCGCAAGCTTGCAGCCGCGCGCGGAGGCCGGTGCTGCAGCCGCGCTGCCCCCGCAGCTGGCCTCCATTAGGCCTCGAAAATTAAAGTAATCCTGCTTAAAGGAAGGAAAATTCATCAATCCGGCAGGGCCGGCTCTCCCGGCTGCGCCTGGATACCTGCGGGGCTCGGAGGGAGCCCTGGGCTGGGCGCACGGAGCCGCGGGCCGGGCTCGCCGGGAGGGCCGGCTCGCGGATGCAGCCGGGATTGCAGATGCTGCCGGGATCGCGGCTCCTTTTCCAGGCTTGGGAAGTCCCCGGGGGGCCGCATTGCCTGGCAGGAACGCGGAGCCTCTGCAATTCCCGTTCGTGAGGCGGTTTGTGCCGTTCTGCTGCTCTGCGCTCCTGTCTCCTTCCATTAACCGTGTTGGAAAGACGCGAAGGGCAGTGCCAGGTCCAGACGGGGCTTCCCAGCTCTTCCCAAGGCGACTCCAAGCCCGGGTGCCGGTTCCCGCCGTGCCGGGGCTCCGCGCAGGCCGCGTCGCAGCGCCCGGACTCGCCCCCTCTGAGTCATTCCGTGTCGGAGCGCGCGGGGCCGGGCCGGCCGCACAGCCGCAGCCGGCAGCTTCCTGTCGAGCAGTTCAGCGAAAGCAGTAATTAGGGCCCGTAAAACTTTTATTTTATTAGCGAGAAGTGTTGGTGGGTAATTGGCCATAATTTGAACCCAGCCAGATTGGAGATTAATAAGGAAAAGGAAAAGAGAGAAATCGCAGCGCTCTCTTTACCCGGAGCCGTTAGCCGCGAGCCCGCGCCGCAGTGCCCGTCCTTGAGGGTGTTTGCCACTGGCACTGGAAGAAAGGAAACCTTGTTTTCCAAGAACTCTGCTCTTTCTCAGCTTGATAAGCATTTGAAATAAAAGCAGCACAATTGGAATTGGCAGAGCATCCTCATTCTTTTGTCTGTCTGTTTATTTTTTTCCCCCTCATCCCTCGACATGTGCGCTACAGCCCACGGCTCCTACACCCCGCCGAACCGCAGGCCCGGAGCTGCGCAGCCTCGCGCCAGCCGCTGCCCACCCCCAGCCTGGCTCTGTGCACCCCACGGGCTCCGGTTCCGCTCCCGGCTCCGCTCCGAACCCGGCCACCTCTTTGGGTCACATCAGTATCACTTGGAGCATCTTTGCAGCCCTTTTCGGTCCCCTGCTTAGCTTGGAGCAACGGGCTCTGCCTGCAGCGCTTTGGGGCCAGGTTTGCGCCTTGCAGACCCGGTTATTTGGGTATTTTGGGTGGCGCTGGAGCCGTTCGGTATCTGGGATGCTGTGCACGCATCCCGCTTGCTCCCGGCCAGCGTCGGTGCCGGGATTGGTGAATGAACGGATCCACTCAGTGCGTCCAGCGGAGCCGAGCCCCTGCGCACATGTCACGCTAGGTTAGCGCCGCTGGAAGCGGCCCGGGGAGCCACTTCAGGTTACTAGTCCCGGTTGTTGCTCGGGGCAAGGCTCCGGGGCGTTGCTTCAGGTTAGTAGTGCTTGTTTGCGCTTGGCAGCCCGGCCTGGAACCCGGTGCGGCTGTTTCCCGAGGAATATTTTTGGTTTGAAACGCGAAGGTCAGCAGTTCGCGCGCGCCGCGCGCGCCGCCAGCTCTGCGGTTCACCGGGTGCCACCGGGCCAGCAGCGCTCGAAACGCCGATCAATCGATCTGCAACGGGACGAAACCACGAGCGGGGGCTGCCAGATAAAACTCCCCGTCTCGCCCCATTTTCCCCACCCAAAGTGTCTTTCTGCCCGTATCCCCTTTCTCGCCACCCGTCTCCCTCCCTCCCTCTCGGCTGTGTATTGGACTTTTTGTCTATCTTTTTCCATCTCTCTGTCTCTTTTCATAACAGTTTTTAATAATGTTTTAGTTAGTTCCAGCCTTTTCCCTCAATGGATCCCATTGGAAAATGCATTTGAAAGGAAACAGTTATACACTTCCCTTCCTTTGAAACTCTGCTGGCACCTTTTCCAGTGCAGTAAACCATACAACATGGATTTTCAAAGTTTCCAAACACAGACATGCTGGCGTTAAATTTATGAAAAAATATTTTATTCGGCTGTATAGTAACTCCGAGTCTCCGAGCTGCTGGTCACAGTGAAACCGAAGCTCGCCTTGGAACTGCAGCAGGTTTCCAAATCCCTGCAGGAAATGTAGCGGCGCGGGCTGCAGGGGAGCGCGGCTTTCCCGGGAGGCGGCGTAGCGGGAAGGGCAAGGGCAGCTCCCGGGAATTCTGCCGCTTTTCCCTGCGCACGGGCAGCGATGGGAATGGTGCGGCCCCGGTAGCAGTGGGGAACTCGGCGGTCGTGCCAATCCCGCCTCAAATCACAGGAGAGAAGAGGAATTTGGCGTAAAAGCATCGAGCCGTGCGCTGGTTAGCGGATGCGGGAGGTTAATGCATTTTAGTTGCTCCGGGCTGAATCCCGTGGCGGAGGGGCTCAAGGAATCCGTGTGCAGGCTGTGCTGCCCTTGGAGCACCCAGGGCATGTTTTCCAATATCGGGACTCGGATGTTTAGCTTCCTGAAGGAATTTTGCTGTGCGCTGTGGATTTGCGCCCCTGGTTTCAGCGCTGGCAGTGGGGAATTGCTCACCCCACACCTGAGAAGCTCCTTGGAGCAGCTGTTTTCCGCATTTCCAGAGGAGCAGAAAACAGTCCCTGTTCAAGGCCAGAGGTTGACTGGGTGGCACTGACCGGGTCCTCAGGGCCAGCAGAGGTGGCATCGCAGCCTGTGCTCAGCAAAACCTCCCCGCGTTTGAGATGCCCCGAGTGCAGATAAGGCGGCCTCCTGGGGCAGACACAATGGTGATGGGGCAGGAAGACCCTAGACTCGCTTTTCTTGTTATCCTTTAGCTTGTAAAATGCCCTTCCCTTCGTGTAGGAGCTTCCTGAGAAGACCCTGGTTAAGTTTAATCATCGTGCTCAGGGCTGGGCGAAATGAGGGAAGAGCCAGGAACTTCAGTCCCCGAAATCTGGTAGCCCAAACTCACAAGTTTCTGCTTTAAAGCACCTCAGCTTTGGATATCTTTCTGCATAATATCCCTCAAGCATGCAGATGGGGGCCTGAGCTTGTAAATTATATGTTTTCTGGGGTTTTTCTTTGTGCTCGATTTGAGATTGTGAAGCTGGAGTCCTAAAATCGCAGTCCGTCATGAGTTGCACTTGTTTGTTTCCAAAGCAGAGCTCTCATTAGCTGCAGTTGTGGTTGCTCAGCGCCTGGAAATCTAATTCTGTCCGCATCCCTGTGGCCAGCAGTGAGCGAGGGACAGGCAGATACCGACCACGTGAGTTAAATGTGGTTGAAGTGACTTCAGGATCTCCCTGGAAGCTTGTGACCGAGGCAAGAACTGAGTCGAGTTTTCCAGGAGAGCCACCCTTTAATCCACAAAACGCTGGGGCTTCCTGCAGGCTTCAAGCTCGCTGAGCCTGTGCGTGTTTCAGTGCATCAGGAGGTCCTGCAGGAGACCATTCCCATTCCACGCCAGCAGAAATGACATCCTGTGGGATGAAAAAGGTTATTCCCTGTTAGGAATAGCCTTGCGATGCGCAAGCAGGACGGAGTTAACTTGAATTTGCATAGGCAGCTCTAAATCTGGTATTCCCAACCTCCGAGCGCTCGCCTTTGCGTTCTTCCCGCATAATTGCTGTGTGTGTAATCCCCACTGTTGCTGGAAAAGCGAGCGGCCCCGTCGAACGAGGCTGACCTCATCCGGGATCCTCAGCCTGCTGGCGCTCGGCGCGACGCTCGCGCCGCCGCGGATCACACGGAGCCGCTCCGAGCGCTCCGAGAGGGATCCGCGGGCTGTGCCAGCGTCCCAGCTCCTCGCTGACAGCCCGGAGCCGGCTGCGATAGCATCTCGCTTGGGCTCTTTTGGCCCCCTTCTCTCCTTGGGTTTTCCCGCTCGCTTCCCTCCGCTCTCGTGCGGCGCAATGGGATGAACCAGCTGCCGCTGGGGCTGCAGTGGGGGAGCCGCACGATGGGGACGGTCGCTGCCCGCGCAGAATTCCCCTTGGAAAAGCAGGGGTGGCAGAAAGGCGCTCCCAGGCCCCGCCGCGACTCCCCTGCCAAATTCCCGGTCTCTGCTGCGACGTGTGAAGGTGCTAGGGATTTCGCTGAAATGGCCGAAGCATTTTTAGCTCGAGAAGAACAATGTATTTTCCCTAACCTCATTCTGGCAAATGCCCGAACCTTTCTAGCTGAAATTTTCCCAATAAATTCAGCTCGAGGAAAGCTTTTGGCACGGAGGCCTGCAGCCTAAATGGTTAAAGTTTGGCAAAGTCGCTAGGAGCTAAAAACAGGGTCTTAGAGCGGAAAGTGTTAGCTCAGGGGCTCTGTAGGTGCATTTTCTGCCTCCTGCAAGGGGCAAAGCTGCCTGGGATGGGGGCACAGGTTTCGCTTTACGTTTTGGCACGTGCTTTGCAAGCTGACAGGCGCTCTGCCACCCCAGGAGGCTGTGGCAGAAGAGCAGCAAGCGGGACAATGCGCCACGACGGCGGCTCCGCGCGTTGCTCTCCCTGCCCCTTCGGAGGCTGCTTGCTCCGAGCGCACCCGTCTGCGGGCGCCTCCTCTCCTTGGCTTTTCCCCACATCGGGAAGCCCTCGCGGAGGTTCGTTTGCTGCCAGCCCCGTGCCCGGAGCGTGGCTCCTCACCGGCCCTTTGCGTTTGAGGATCCAGGCTCCGGCCCCGCAGTTGCCGTATTCCAGGAGGGATGA
>VWPW01014879.1:0-10281 GCA_013389825.1 Crypturellus undulatus
CCTGGCTTTCAAAGACCTCCTTGCTGATGCCGGGTTTTTCTGCAACGGAACGAGAGGCGTCACCAGGATACACGGATGCATCAGAGCCCGTCCCGTTCCTCTGTGTCGCGTGGCAGTGTCACCTGCCGCCAACGCGTTGCTGCTGCTGCCTCCTCGCAGTGCAGCCAAGCGACTCCAAGGCCGTTTTCCGGCCGTGATTCCCAGCGCCCGGAGCCCCTCCTTACCCGTGAGATACACGGCGAACCTGGCGCTGATGTGCTGCACCTGCAGGTTGAGCAAGCACTTGAGGTACTCGGATTTGGGGGAGGCCTCGGAGTCGCACGCGTGGTAGTGCAGCACCTCGACGAGCTCGGCGCCCTGGCACGACTTGAGGATCAGGTTCTTCTTGTGAGCGTTGGCGTCCACCCTGCCGGGAGCGGCACGAGCTGCAGTGGCACCGTCCCGAGCTCCAAAAACCTCCTAAGAGCTTCGGTGACACCTTGCCCCCACCGTGTCCCCACGTGGGGACACCCTTGCACGCGGTGGCGCCGGTGAGGCTGTTACCTGAGGTCTTCTCGGAGCTTTTTGCTCTCCTTGTAGTGAAGGAGCCACTTCCACCTGCCGCTGCCGTTGAGCTTCTCGAGCACCTTCACCACCTCCTTCAGTTGCCCTGGGGAAGCAGCAGGAGATGGAGGGTGACCGAGCATGGAAGGGCCACCTGGAGCTCTGTGGTCCTCAAGCTGCTCAAAGGGGCCAACTTTGGTCACTCAGGACCTTGTCTAGAGGAGGTCTGAGCACCTCCAAGGATGGAGAGTCACAACTCCTCCGGGCAACCGCGTTTGAACGCTCTTGCTGTGAATTTTTGCCCTTAGGAGGAATGTCTTTCAGTGCAAAGTGTCCCTGTTGTCTCTTATCCCATCACTGCATCTCCAAGGAGAACCTGGCTCCGTTTTCCCTCCTGCTTTGGCTTCTCCTCTCTAAGCTGACCATCCTCATGCACCCTGTGCTCTTCAACCACCTTGGTGGCCTCTGCAGTATCTCACAAATGCCAAGCAGAAGGAATAGGAGGATGCCCAGGAAAGCAGGAGGATTCTCCCCTCTCTGCTCTGAACATCACAGGCTCCCTACAAAGTCCTGCTCTGCTTTTGGAGAGGATCTGGAGACCAGAAAGGCAACTTTTCCCCTGAATTTCCCACTGGGGATGTTCTACTGTCCGCGTGCCCGTGAGTGAGGGGCATGCGGCGCCACTCACCCAGCGTCACCGTTTCCAGCACGTCGTCGTCCGAGACCACGAAGCCGCCCGTGTGAAAGAGCTCCTGGTACGTGCGCCCCGGCAGGTCTTCGGGCTGGTCCACGCCGGCGAACACCACGTTGGGGCAGCGCTTCAGCCGCAGCAAACAGGGCACCTGCTCGAGGCAGAGGGGCTGCGCTCACCTTCTGCCAGCCCCATCGTCCCCGTGCCACCCGTGTCCCCGCAGCACGTCCCAGGAGGGAGGCGTGCGCTGCCCTCGGAGCCTCTGTCTCCCGCAGCGAGCTCGGGATGGGGAGAGGAACGGCCTCGGCTCTCACCTTGTGGATGTGCGACGAGATGTCCTCGTTCCTGATGACAACCAGCAGCCGCTCGGCCTCGAGGCGCTCGGTCTTGCAGTAGCTCAGGGGCTCGATCTCCTTGTGGCCGTCCTTCTTCAGCAGGGTCTGAAACAGAGAGCGCAGAGGGGCATCAAGCAGCGCGCACAGAGCAGCCCCTCACGCTGCCGTGAGCCCCATGGGGCCAACGCACCCCGGTGCCCAACACCGAATGCGCCGGTGCCCCCGTCACCTTGGCCCTGGCAAAGAAGACGTCCTCGCCCGTCTCCACCAGGTAGAAGAGGCCGGCGCGGGTGCCAGCGTCACGGGCCACGCGGTGCAGGTGGCTGCGCAGGCTGCTGCACAGCGCGGCGATCATGTCCTCGAAGGCGGGTGGCCGCCGGCGGGGACGCGGGGCACCCGGCAGTGCCCGGGGACGCTGCCCGTGTGCCAGCCCCGCATCCAGGTGGCCCCGCATCACCCTGCCGAACTCGGCGAACTCGTCCAGGATGAGAGCGATGTCCCCCCGCATGGCCTTGGGCTCCCTGTCGTAGCGCAGCTTGCAGAGGTGGCCGGGGGCCCCGCGGCTCCGTGGGCGCCACGTGACACCGTCCGGCCTCGTGGGCGAGGGCAGCAGTGTCACCTGCAAGGGGCTGCGGCTGCGCGGGGTGGGACATGGCTCGGGGGACACCGGGGAGGGAGAGTCTTTTGGGAAGATGCTCTTGGAGGTAGAAGAGGGTTTCCTGCTCCTCAGGATCTGGTTTAGCTTATAATGGAAGCGGAGGCACTCCAGGTCCAGCGTGTCCTGGGTGACCTCCTTGGAAGTCCTTCTTGTCCCCACCAGTGACCTCAGCAGATGCGAGTGCTTCCTGTGCTGGCTCCATCGCTCCGGCTGCCAAGGTCCTACCGCGTCCCGGTGCCTCATGGTGACCGTGAAGTTCACATAGTCCCTGGGGACCCCTCGGTCATCCGTGATGCTGACGTAGGGCGGCTCAGGCTGCCACCAGCCCTCGTGCGCTCCCGGCGAGCTCCAGCCCTCGCTGCACCCGTCCACCTGCTCCGAGCTCACCGAGGAGGCATCCCAGCCGCTCCCGGTGTCTGCCGCATCCATGGATTTCATGCTGTAGGAAGCCCAGGATGTCCGGAGCGGGTGGACGGTCCCTCCAAAGTCCTCCCAGTCCGAGTCACTGGAGGAAGAGCCGCGTGTTGGATCTGTGTCGCTTGAGGCCACCCGTCTCTCTCTGCCAGGGAACTGCTTTGCCCCTGGCAGTGCATCCGAAACATCCGCAGCGCCGCTGCGCTCCGGGCTCTGCGAGGTCTCCCGGTGGGCACGGAGTGGCACCTCTCCGTGCACCCCGCAGCGCTGGCGCCCTGCCCGGCCACCCTGGGACACGTCGCAAGAACTCAGGCATTGTCCCTCGGGACCCGCAGTGGGACCATGCGGCTCTGTCCCCACCTCGGGGTCTGGGAACAGCTTGGGACCACATGGATCTGCCCCATGTCCGTGCAGAGCTGGAGCAGGAGTTGGTGGCTCTCTCGCAGCCGACGTCCCTGTCCCTCCCGCCAAGGTGATGCCAGGTGACTCCAGAGGGTCGCGCTGGGCGGTCCCCGCTCCTCGCAGCGCCCTGGCACGTCCGACCCCAGGCAACTCGTCCCCTTCGTGGTTTGATCCCTCGGCGCTCAGTGAGGTGACACCAGCACTCGAGTCCCCTCCGCACCGTGGGGAAGGACAGCTGTCCCCTCCGGGGACACTTGCTGGTGGAGTTGGGGTGGCCGCAGCGGCTGCCAGGGTCTCCTGAGGAGCCTCCGTGTCTGCTGCTCCGTCCAGAGGGGCAACGTGGACAGGGCTGGAGTCGGGAGCCGATGGCAGTGCCGGTGCCGCGCTGGCCGCTGCCGCCGTTCCCGGCTCCGCAGGCGCTCGCCCTTCTGCAGAGGGCGCCCGATCCTCGGCGCTCGCCTCCCCGCCGCTCTCCGGGATCGCCCCACGGATAACCCATGTGCCGGGCGATAATGGCTCCAAATCCGCCCCCGGGGCGTCCCGAGGCTCCTCGGGCTCCTGCAGGGCACATGGACGATGCCTCGTGGCTCTTTCGCCAGGACCGGGTGCAGCCAAAGGCGTTAATCCTGCCAATGCAGCAGGGTCTCCAGGAGCAGTAGGATCCTCCGGATGGGCTGCGTTTGCTGCCATCATTTCCCTGTCTTCACACTCCGTGTCTGCGCTGCTGCCTTCCAAACACGCTAAAACCCCAGGCCCTAGGAACCCACGTTCATATTTGGAGTCTTCCTCCTCTTTCTTTTCCTCCTCCACCTCTTCCTCCTCTCCTTCCTGCTGTCCTGAGGAATCTTGGGATTCCCTCCCTTCTCCACCAGCTCGCTGAGGCTTTGCACTGCTGGGATCCGCTTCCAAAGGCCCGGAATGGCAGCCTCCCTGTCCGAAGCCTGCCGCAGGGGGACCTGGACAGCCGCTCTCCAGGGGCTCCCCGCGGCTGTGCTGACTGCTCTGGGCATCTCCGTTGGAATTAAGGGATTCCCCGTGTGGCTTTTCCCTGACCACGGCAGATGGAGACCTGCTGGTGTCACCGAGCTCCTCCGAAGGGCCAGGAGCGACTGTGGCATCCAGCGATCCCTCCCTGGGCGACTCCTCCTGAAATGACACAATTCAGAGGTTAAATTTCACAGGAAACAAGTGCAGGAATCAAAAGGCGCACACGGGAGATCACAGGAATTTGGAATATTCAGTTTTTGTGAGTACCAACCCCCTGGGGAGATTACTTTCGATTAGCCTTGAAACTCAGGCTGGAAATAGGTCTGCGGAGACCTCCGTTGGAATTTTACCCAAATCCTGACGATCTGTAGACTGCAGATACTGCAGAAATTCATTAGCAAATAACTAGAGTGAGGAGCCTCTCCTCACCCCATAGATGCTCCAGTCCCTTCCTCATCCTCGTGGCTCTGCGCTGGCCCCTCTCCAGCAGCTCCACGTCCCTCTTGTCCTGGGGAGCCCAGAGCTGCCCCCAACACTCCAGGTGGGAGCAGAGGGGCAGGATCCCCTCCCTCAACCTGCTGGCAACACTATGCCGAGCTCTTACCGGAGTGGCCTCCGGGCTGATCCCGTTGGCACGTGCAAAGAGAGAAGGAATTTCGGGACAGCTGGTGGACGATGGCTCCTCTGCGCAGGGCAGCTCCCCTACGGAAGACGACACCGTGCTGTCCACAACGCCCTGAGTCCCATCCATGTCCGTCTGCGAGTTCGCAGGGCTCTTCTCCATGCAGAAAGTTCCTTGGGATCGTGCGCCGGGCTCTGGGATGCGGTCGGGGTCTGACTGGGAGTCAGCAGGACAGGTCTCCAAGCCAAAACAGTCCTCGCTGTCATCACTCAACTCCAAAAAGTCCCCCGTGCTGTTTATGGAGACGAACTTCTTGGGGTTGCTGTGCTCCACCACCTTCCTGGTGTTGCTCAGGAGCTTGCTGGGTTTGCTGTAGAAAAGAGCCACCCACATGTGCAGGATCAGCTTCGTTTCCTCCACGTCGTCGGGCAGATCGGGGTCCCAGGGCCTGGAAGGGAAAGCAAAGAGAGCCTGAAACGTCCTCGTCCTCACTCCAGATCAGCCAGCACGAGCTGACTCATCCCCTGGCTCCCCGCAGCGCGGAGCAAGGCTGGAAATGCTCTGCTGCATTCACAGATCACTTGTTATTTTTGACCTGTTAGGAGAAAAAAAAAAAGGAAAAAAAGGACAGAAACTTGTGACCACAAATGAGCATTTGGCTCCCTGCCACAGGAAGGCACCAGAGTTTGAATGCAACAGAGCTAAGGGGGGGAAAAAAACAATTACGAGGCAAAAGCAAAGCCAAAAGAATCCCAGAATGTTTGAGGGTGGAAGGGACCTCTAAGGATCATCCAGTCCAACCCCTTGCTCCAGCGGGGACACCCAGAGCACGGGGCACAGGGTGACATCCAGGTGGATGGGGAAGATCTTCAGAGGAGCCTCCACAGCCTCTCTGGGCAAAAGGAAAAAGGCAGGAGCAAAGGAGCTCCCGGCGTCGCGGACTCACCCGTGCAGCGCGCGGATGACGCTCTTCTCCAGGGCGTCCCGGGTGTACCTGCTGTCCAGGCTGAAGAGGTACTCGGTGTCACAGCGGCACGTCACGGTGACGGAGCCGCCGCAGCGCCTCACCGTGTGCGTCCTGGCGAACTCCTCCCGGGGCCGGGCCACCGCGGGCCGCCGCGCGCCGGAGCCACCGCGCTGCAAGGGCAGGACTGTCCCCACCGGCGGCCCCGGGCGGGCGCTCCTGGCCCCGTTGCGGGCGGCCGGGGCCATGGGATGCGGCATTCCTCTGGGATGCGGGGGTTTCCTCGCGTGCTCGGGTAGCTGCGAGGCGTACGAGTGCTCGGAGGAGATGAAGCAGGGTTTGGTTCCCTCGGTGGCCTCCTGAGCCTCTCCGGGTTTTGCAGAGCTGGGGCTCGGGCTGCTTTTCTTGCTGGAAACACCTGGGCTTTTCTCCCTGGGAGCGGGAACCGAGTCCTTTTTTAAATCCGTCTTTCCAGCAGGTTTTTCCAGCCTCTGGCTGGGCGCCGCGTTGCAGGGAGAGGAGCCCTCCTTGGGCAGCCTGTCCACGCGGTGGTACTCGTGGTCGAAAGCGGAGCGCGGCGCCCTGGGCCTGCGCTGGCTCCGCTGCTCCGTGGCCACGGGGACGAGCGCCGGGATGCAGGAGCCCAGCGCCAGGTCGGCCAGCAGGTTCAGCGCGTGCGGCTCGTAGCTGTCCCCTCGCAGAGCCACGTCCTCGGCGGGGTAGATCCCACTCCCCGCGCTCGGCGCTCCGTGGTTTCCATAGAGGGTTTCGCTCGGCAGGATGGAGAGCAGCTCCTTCGGCTCTGCGAGAGAGAAGAAACGTTGGAAAAACAACCCCAAATGAAGGCCGTTGTTAGCAGCTAATGAATGAATGACTTTGGGACGGGCATCCACAACCTCCTCTGTATCCAACGGGCTCAGTTTGGCAGGAAAAAGGACTTTCTTCAACAGGGACTTGGTGTATTTCAGAAGAATTTAAGGCTGTGTGGCCCATGGCTGCTATAGAAATATCCTCAGAAATAAATGCAAGGAACCTGGAGCGAGCAAAATTCCCTTNGGAAAAAGGGCCTTCTCCAACAGGGACTTGGTGTATTTACGAAGAAAACTCCATGGTCGTATGGGCCATGGCTGCTATAGAAATATCCTCAGAAATAAATGCAAGGAACCTGGAGCGAGCAAAATTCCCTTGACCTCTAGGCACAGAGTAATTTGGCCAGGAAGGGGAAATGCCAGTGCAAAAGGAGGTATTTTAAGTGTTTCCCTAAGTCTTTTTCTTTGCTTTCTGCTTTTTTTTATCTGAATATTTGCACACACAGAAAAACCCTGCACTGTGCTTTTGGTAATCCACACAGTTACAAAAAGAAAACTCTCTAAAACACAGAGAAAAGCCAGCCTGCTCCTACATCTCCCTCTGCACGTCTTCCTAAGAGCACAACCTGCTCCTGCGCTGGACCACAGGGTGAGTGCGAAAACCTGGGCTCTCTTAAAGGCAGACAGAGCAGAGAAAATAAATATACATTGAAATTTTGGTGTTAAAAACTCCCCTTGCCACGCTGTTCATAAAATACTGTTATTTTATTGTTAAATATATTAAGTATATGTTATATGTTAAGTATATTGTTATGCTGTTCATAAAATAAATATGAAGTTATTGAAGGAAGGAGAAAACTGAGCCAAGGGAGCAAACTCAGCCTTCAAAGCCTCCTCTTCCTCCCTCCGCCTGGAAGAGGAGGGAGAAAGACTGGAGATGGCTCTGGAAGAGGACATCAAAGCCCATGGATGAGAAAACAGGGCAAATTATCCCCAAAATGACTCTCCCTTTCCAGTGTTTTGCTTGGCACCGTGATAGCGGCTCTCAGTGTCGGCGCAGACGCTGCACTTGGGGCTTTTCCAGTCCGTCTGCGAAGGGTGTGACACTTTTTTTAACAAACCACCAGATTTATAACATCCCAGGCTACAAATCCAGGCGGATCCTGGCTGCGAGGCTGGAGCACGTCGGCCGGGAGCCGCCTGTTTCCGAGTGCAGCTGCTCAAACCGAGCGGTTTCAGCTATCCCAGCGGTTTGCCAAGGATGCAAACGGAGGGAATGGGAAAGCTGCAGGAAAAGACCCATGGGGTTTGTCCCACTGGGGACATTCCTGGTCATGGCCAGGGAGATCTCCGCGGAGAACCCTGTTCTTACCGCTTTCTACTTGCTTTTTGGCTTGAGGCTTCGATGGGTTTTTTATCATCGTCCTCTTCAGGGGCTTTGGGGCTGCCTGAGCACTCGGAACCTTCTTCCCATCGGGTTTCTGCAGCGTCTTGGCTCTCTTTGCCTCCAGGGCAGGGCTGCTGGCTGCCTCCTGCACCGGCTCGGCCTGCGTTTTGTGCACAAATTCTGCAGACAGGACCTCTGCACCTGGGGATGGGAAAGGCAAGAGGGTGCTTTTGTTTTGAGATGTTATTTGAATTTGAAAGCAAGGCTCATGAGACGGGAGATCAGTAAGCTCTTATTAAATATTAAACACTGCTCATTAAGCTCCCGCTCTGCTGACCTACAAGATGGGATCTTCTGGGATTTAGCTCCCTCCTGGCACCCTTGTGCCCGCCAAAGGAAGGGTTCAGGAGTAGGTTTGTGCTCACAGGGGGTGACTGGTCATCCAGACAACCCGTGACAATCACGGATGAGCAACTACAGCCTGAGATGCTGCCAGTTCTTGGAGAAGGGATGCGATAACCATGACCCGGCAGAGCTGTCTGCACAGCCAAGGCCGATGGCACTGAGTTTCTCCCCAGTTTTACAGCACTCACCTCTTTTCCTTCTGTGCGGAAACTGCAAATGGGCCAGTTTGAGCATGGGCTCGCCAGGACCAGCCGCGAGTCCCGGCTTCTTCGGAAAAGCGAAGTTGATTTTTTTCTTCTTGGTCGCATTCCTGCTTCTGCCGCCGTCCCCCCCGGGATGGATTTGCATCTTGAGGGGGGACCATTTCTTCCTGCTGCTGCTCACGATGGTTCGGCTGGATTTCCTCTTGCTCTGCTGCACCCAGAGCTTGTTGGCCGAGTTGACATCTGCTGAGGTCCCTTTGCCACCCTGGGTCAGTCCCGCAGCAGCTTTGGGGGTTTTGTTCTTGATCTTTAGTGCTGCTGCGCTGGGAGGAACAGGATCCGGCGGCACCACTAAAGAGAAGTCCACGTTACAAACAGCCTCCGAGCTGCAGCAAAGGGACTGAGCGGCACCGGCCAAGCAGCCTAAAGCAGTGGAAATTTCCAGGGAATAGCTGCTGGGATCGGAGAGGTAACGGTGCAGCTGGGAAAAGGACTGCTCGGAGCATTTTGTAAGGGGATTAGTACCTTCGTCCTCGGCTGGAGACAGGAGAGAAGGAAGGGGAACTGGGCTGTTTTGGCCAGAGGTAGGTTGTGCGTTTTGCTCAAGTTTGGCAAATTCCTGGAAGTGCCGTTTTATTCGTACACTGGTGCTGCCGGTGTCCCCGTGGGAGGACTTGGTGGCTTTCCGCAGGGCGTACTGAAGCCCGGGCAAAACTGAGGCTATTTTTAAAGAGATGCCACCGTCCTCCCTTTCAGCTTTCGGATCTTGCTTGTCGACTGAGAAAGGAAAAGAAAGAGAGTTTTAGTCACGTTAAAAAAGAGATTCAATTCCTCAAACTGCCTTGCCAGTGCACACTAACAAAACACCAAAAGGTAGGAAAAAGCCCAACAAGGCACCTCCGAAAAGGCAGCCCCAGGGGCAGCGTCCTCATTTGCTGGATGTTTGTAATTGCTCCAGGCACAAAGAAGTGGAAGTCTGAAGTGGATTAAACCAAGACAAGTGACTGCGGTTGTATCGGCCAGCCTCTTTCTCCAGGAAATTGAAGGCTTTTTAAATGACCTCTCACACTAACATTGCTAGAGAAGTCCAATGTTTATGACAGGGAAAATTATGAAAAAAATATATTTGTTTTTGACTTTTTTAAATTTAGGGCTGCCCCAGCAGGGTGTTTAGACCATCGGCATACTCAGATCTCTTGTGCTTTTCCCGTTCCTCCGCAGAAGCCGCTTCCAGTGGCTCCGTCTCCACCTTCCGCAACCACAAGCGGGAGCAGCACCAAGACCCGGGGCCGAGCAGCAGAGCCGGGACATCACGGACAAGGAGGAGCAACCCCTGGATGATCCTGTTGGAAGCAGTCGGGCTTCACCATTGATTTCAGCAGGATCAACCTGCTGACAGCACACACTGTTTGGAATGTTCTGGACCGGACCCATCTACGCGTTTCGCTCTGACGTGGATGTTTTTTGGCTGCAGGGGCAGGCAGGTTTCCTGTGCTTGCCCTACATTCCTGCACGGGAAGGCAGCAGCTTCCGAGGCCGTCGGTTTTGAGAGCTGAAATGTTATCCCTGATTCAGATCCACACGGAGAGATTTTGCGTCCGTTCATCACCCCTTTCTGCACCGCCTTGGTGCCCCCGCACCTCCTGCACAGCTCTGGTTGGGCTGAAGGAGATGCCCTCACGCACATGGCGCTTCCAATCCCAGCGGGAAGAGGTCTGGGATGTGGGGCCGGCTGGCGTCCTGCTCCCGGGGAGCATCTGGAAGCTGTTAACGCTCCAGCTCGCGGCGCTGGCTCCCTCCATCCTCTCCCCCTGCCTCTTCCCAGCTGTTTTCCAGTCGCCTGGAATTCACCTCCTCTTTA
>VWPW01014880.1:0-13285 GCA_013389825.1 Crypturellus undulatus
ACCCTCCCCCATCCCAAAACATAACCATGAAGGACTTTAAAGAAACTCTGCAAGTGTTTTCAAACTGCTCAATTAGAAAATGGAGCACTAATTACACTAAGCTGGCTAATAGCCTTGTGGTCAGCAGACTGACATGATGCCTTTGAGAGAACAATAGAGGCTGGTGGAAACCAGCCCTACCACAGCCCCGGCTATTCAGGCACAGCTGCGGCACAGATGCCAAGACCTCAGCAAGAGCATGGAATCACTCACCCCGACGGTTATGCTCAGCTGCTCTCTGTTGGGCAGAAAGACACACATGCTCCGGCACTCGTGCTGCATCTTGCTGGCCAGCAGCGTCCTGCTCATCGCGGGCAGCTCTTCATGCCCACGCCAGCAGGCCTGCGGGGAGCTCCTCTCTGCCGGGGGTCAGGCTCCCTTCATGCCACACACCTGCCAGAAAGGAGAGCGCTTCAGTGCCAAGCTCCTCGGAAGAAGGCTGCAAGCATGAATAGCAGCATGCAGCCCACATTTAACGAGATGCTTTCTCTTCGGGGGGAAAAGGAAAAAAGAAGTGGAAATAGAAAAGACAAAACAGAAGGATCTGAAAAGGCTGCATACATAGAGTGATCGTCACAGGTTATCCCTGCACTAGTCAGCCTGCTTATTGATTATGGGCAGTCACGCTGCCTCGGAGGTGGGGACACAAACCATATAAACGCCCGCAATGAATTCCTGTATAGGGCTGTCAGGTGGTAGCTGCTCTGGGTTCCCATCCTCTGACTCGCTCATTTTACAGAGCCACACTTAATGATTCTGACAAACTCTCAGTGTAAACTAAGCAACATTTTAAACAGCCCAGGAATCACAGGAGAGCGCCATAAAGCAATTAAATCTACTTAGAATACCAAACCAGAAAAGAGATTTCATGACATAAACAAGTAATAAAACAGATGACACAACAGACTATTTCCTGAAAAAGCATACGGGGATAGGGGCAGGGAGCAGTCCATTTTTTTAGTGGGATACCTCATTCTTGGTGAAAATAGACAGCATGTGTATGCTGATGAAGAGGACTCTGAATTTTGACTCATCTTTCCTCTCACTCCCCCCTTTCTCTGGGAAACCACTGTGAGTCTATGCATAAACTCAAAGGGGAAAATTGTGCAAACTTGCAGGAGAGAAAAGGTTGAGCCACTGTGTCATAATTTTTGCAAGACAAACACTGCCAGCTTCTTCCTGGAAGTCGAGCCTAAGTGGCACCATTTTATGTTCTTCAGTTAAGTGTAAAAGCTGCTGAAATTGCAGATGTAAAAATGCAGTGGTCTGGAATACTACACAAATATTTTAGAGCTAAAGTTACAGCAGTAACTACAAAAAATGAGAGAGCAGAAATTCAATTCATTCCCAAATGCACAGTAGCCAATATCATCTTCACATTATAGTTAGGTAAAATACAGTTTCCTCAGCAATTATGACATATATTTGCAGCCCTCTCCATCCTAGTGCTCTCCAGTTCAAGAAAACATCCTAGGGCACCTCGTAGCTGCAGATGGAAGATGCATATGCACCACTTGGCTGGTTTATTTGTACAGCTCTAATTGACAAACTCCTTCACAGCAGCACACGAGGCAGCTCTATATATCAGCATGCTGACAGACCAAGAGTTCAGAGACGACAGCCATACCTAAATCCTTTTCCATGAGGCAGCTGACACTGTTACAGGGACACCAGCATGTCTTAAGAAGCCTGAGCTCCTTCGTGAAGCTATATGGCCAAAGCGAGTCTGCCTTGACGGGGAAGGCTCTTTGAGGGAAGGGTATGGGTGAATGCTGGCAGAAACCTGAGCTAGCACGACACCAAGCAGTTATGGAGTCCAGGAAAGGTAGAGCTGGGAAGGCTTCAGCCAGCTCATCCTGCCCTTTTAAGTGCACCCCAAGTCAGGCCAAGAGGTAGATGCACACATTAGAAATGGCCATGGGAGCTCAAGGTACTACAGCTTTCCCAGCTGCCTGTTACCACCTCTCCGCCAGAGGTCATGCAAAACCTCCTGCAGATGATATACATACCCTTGGTCTACCTTTGTGCCAGGTGAGCTTAGTCTCCCGGAGGAGGCTACAAGTGCAGTTCATCCCAGGCAGGCTCAAAAACGACACAGCACTGAGGCTCTGGAGCCTGTTCTGCACAGGGGCTGCTCCAGAGCAAATCACACAATTACAGAGATTTCAGATTTAAGGCATTTAGTACTGGGTCCCAAACCACCATACAGACCCACACAGAGCACAGATAAAACAAATTTCCAACTAACAGTTCGAGTGGGTTTGAAAAGCCTCACCTTCGGTAGACCCATGACATTAACCTGTATTCTGTATTATGCTGCCTTAACCTGTAGCAGCTCTTCACCAGCCCTTTACAGTAGGTACCTCCACCAGTGAGTACATCATCTGCCACTAGTGGGGAGGGAAGCTGATGACAAAATCTGCAGGTATTTCACCAAGAGCTAACTCTCCCTCTGAGCACCTGAGGTTGCAGAACTCCTTTCTGGAGGATTGGCCTCATTCTCAGTGCATCCTTCCCTTCCCAGACACCAGTACAGGCTGGGGACTGACCTGCTGGAGAGCAGCTCTGCAGGGAAGGACCTGGGCATCATGGTGGATGACAAGTTGACCATGAGGCAGCAGTGTGCCCTTGTGGCCAAGAAGGTCAATGGGGTCCTGGGGTGCATTAAGAGGAGCATCTCCAGCAGGTCGAGGGAGGTGATCTTACCCCTCTACTCAGCCCTGCTGAGGCGACATCTGGAGTACTGTGTCCAGTTCTGGGCCCCCCAGTACAAGAGGGATGTGGAGCTGCTGAAGAGAGTCCAGCGCAGGGCCACGAGGATGATCAGGGGCCTGGAACATCTGCCCTATGAGGAGAGGCTGAGGGAACTGGGCTTGTCCAATCTGGAGAAGAGGAGGCTGAGAGGATCAGTGTCTATAAGTGCCTCAAGGGAGGCAGTGAGGAGGATGGTGCTCGCCTCTTTTCACTGGTAGTCATTGACAGAACCAGAGGAAATGGCCGCAAATTGAAGCATAAAAAGTTCCATGGGAACTTAAGGAAGAACTCCTTGACAGTGAGGGTGACAGAGCACTGGAACAGGCTGCCCAGAGAGGTTGTGGAGTCTCCTTCTCTGGAGATCTTCAAGACCCGCTTGGATGCAGTCCTGTGCCACGTGCTCTAGGTGGCCCTGCGTGTGCAGGGGGGTTGGACTAGATGACCTCTAGAGGTCCCTTCCAACCTTAGGCATTCTATGATTCTATGATTCCCTTCTCTTTCCAACAGGCTAGTATTATGCAAAGGATGGGTATGAAGAGATTATGTAGTCCCCCAAGCAGAATGTATCTTGTCAGGGAGGGGAGTACAATAACAAGGGATTACTAAACCAAGCATTACACAGTCCTTCTCCCAGTTTTCAGTGGACTATTGCTTCTCCAGGTGGCTACTCAACTAAGTGGAGTTGAAAGACAGAATGGAAGGTTGCTAAAAGAAGGCAGAAGGGAGCAATGTTTCACCTGTCCTTGGCCCGGGGAAGCAATGCTACTACTGCCTCAATGCCTAAGCCACTGCATGCTCCCTCTTGAAGAAATCAGTGTCTCTCTGAGGCCTGGTCCACACCTCTGAGGTCAACGACAACACGTCAATTATTATTTTCTGCCACGTACAAGATACTCTGACACACAGCTTATTTCTGCCAATAAAATGCAGATGCCCTTGACTGGCGCAGCAGTGGAGGGCAGGTGCCTCGCGTGCACCCAGAGCGTGCCCGTGTCTCGGGCGGCTGCGTGTCCTGCAAAGGCAGCTGTGTGCCGCTCGCCCGCAGATCAGCCCCAACACTGAGCACATCAGGAAGCAGCATTATAAAGTCACACAGTGACTTTGCCTTCAAACTCCCGAAATGGGTTCGAGGATAGGAAGGGTCAAAAGCAGCAAGGAAGCAGGATGTTTTATACTAAACACACAGGGCAAACACTACAGAAGAAATATCCCCAAAAGAAAACTTTGCATCTAATTTACATTTATCTCAAGTTCAAGATGCCCTCTGCATTCTGCTTTATAATATTTCAGTCACAGAAGGTATTTTTAATCTTGTTCATAAATTACAGAAGCCAGCACTTTCTTTCAAAAAAGAGGTTAAACAGGGACACTCAAGAATGCTTACAGGATGTCACAAATTATATACACACATACATAAAATCTCTATACTCTATATGCGTGTGACTGTCTACATATATATATATATATAGACACAGTGCATATATAGAAACACATATTATTTGAAGGGTTTCAAACATATACAGTTGCTTTGGCATTTAAATTCACTTTGTCCTATTTCAGGGGGAAGAATAGAGTAGAAACATTCTGACACATGAAATGGGAAAAGGAAGACAAAGTACAATTCAGAGAAAAAAAATGAATTCTAGTCTAAAAATTAATTTTTTAAAAAAATGAGATTGCTCTAAATTATAAGCAATGAAAAAAAGGCACATTTGACTTCCCAAAAAATAACAGTGAAAGCTCCTACCAGATGAAATATTAAGAGAAAATCTCTTGTTTATCTCTCTTATCAATATAATTATATTGATGAGTCCTCTTAGATTCTAGGTCACACACTATTAACAGCCATACATAAATAACAGATGTCTACAAAATGACCCAAGGCCCACAGGTCATTGTTGTTATGGTCAGCTGATGTCATATGCTCCATGAAATTTATGGATAACATAGACCTCATAGTACGAACTCAGACCTTCCAGCATAAAGAGGTGCATCTTTACTGTCAAACTGCTGCAGTAGCTGCTACAAGCAGCTACTCATTCACAAGAGAAGATGTAGTCATAGCACAGTTCAGAAAAGATAACTAAGGAAACAATGTTAGCAACGTGCAAACACACAGCTCTGTGGACAGCTCAAGAAATTGAAATCCAACTCCTCACAGTCTCTATAAAATAAAGCTCCTGGAAAGTTTGCTTTGTCCATTTGAATTTTTAAGAGAACAACTGTGGCTTGTGAGAAAAAGGAAGTGAAAAAGAATAAGGAGAAGGTGTTACTGTTTTTCAGTTTTAAAACAAATGGGCCCCTGGACCCTGCAACAGCAAGCAAGAGGTTAAAGCAGCAATGTCCTTAATCTTAAAGGGGAGGTCAAACACAAGCTTAGATCAGCTTTCTCTTCTTTAGAGGTATGTTAGAATGTGATAAAATGTAATGAATCATTAACTTGCTAGCATTGATGTTTACACCTTTTTTTTTTGTTTAAATTGTGAGCCAAGAATAACTGCTCAATGAAAACAAGTGGCCAGAAGGAATGCTCTTACTTAAATATACACAATTTCAGACTGCCCATATGCCATTCTTTTGTTTACCACAGATTCCAACCTCTTAACCTCAATTAAACCCTAAAAGCTCCTGCAAATGCACTGCAGATGAATTAATAAAAGCTGAGGTCAATCATCTTCCTCTGGGACACTCTATAGTTTGTTTGTTTTTCTAAATAACATCACTTCATGTTTTAGCTCCTGGAGAAGTGCATTTTGACATGTAATGGCTTGGTCAAAGGTCCCCACAGTCTATCACTAGTAAAATAGTCAAAGACGCTATTTATTTGTATGCTTCTGGTATCACTCAGTCTCATTAGTGGCCAGAGTGATAGCACAGTTTATTTAGCACTGTTTATTTTATTTCACCTAAACACACGTGCACCAGAGCTTTAGAAAATAATCTGTCATTAATTTCAAGACCTCTCTGTTTAAGCAGCTCAAACATTGTCATAAAAGCTAATTAAGCAAAAAGCTACTCGTCTTCTCTCTCACATGCTGCTTCCTAGAACAGAAACACAGCATTTCTTTGGTAAAAGCAAGAATTGTTTAAATTTGCCTCAGCAAACAGCATACAAACAACTCAGGCTTCAAAGGAAAAAAGATTCTGGAATACCTAACTACAGAATTGCTTGGACAGTTTCCTCCTCACCAGTCAGTTCAGAGTTACAAAACATTTGCACTCCCTTTGTGCACAAGCTATTGGTGAAACAGCCAGTACAATGACTTACCTAATAACTTTACAAATTTCCCTAGAGATGATAGGTTACTGCACTTCACAAGTAAACATGAAACCTGGCTCTTCTTTTCCCAAAATAACTGCCACCTGAAAGAACAAGCCTCTACTTAGCCACTCATCAGTTAGAGGAAGTAACACTACTCTCCTCATACACTGCAACCTCAGGCTCCCCACTTGCACCTGTTTTAAAGAACTAGCTCATGCATATGAGCCAATTTGATACCAACTAAAACAGTTGCTGTGGACAGTGTTACCAGCGACGTTGACTGCAGATGTGCCTTTATCTTCCTGCTATATTCAGTTCTCTTGTGCTCCGTATTTTTCCTCTTTGCAGAAGGACTTGGGCTAACCTGATCTTGCAGAGAGACAGTTCAGGGAGCTAAACTAGCAAGACACTGCTCCTACTACAGCACAGTTTTATTTCAGGGTAATTTCCTGAATGAGCGCACTGTTGAGTTATATAAATGCCAGCCTCAGCTTGAGAGAAGGGGCAGGGAAGCTAAAGAAGTTGCCAAGAGGAGGCTCAACAATATTGCTAAGTCAACAGAGCAGCAATCCTTGTCTCTCCAGGTGCTGCTCTGTCCCAGGGACTTCCTCCATAGTTCTTAGCCCCAGCCAATACTGGGCAACTGCAGGAGACTGTAACTGCAGGGCATTAGCAGGTAAGCCAACCGAACCTCCCCCCTATAGCCAGTATAACACGACGGCATGGAAAAGACTTGCCCCTTGCTGAACTTCAGGCCATACCATGGTTAACCCATCTGAAAACGGGCATCACTCAAACAATATTTGGGTGCAAATTGCACTACGAATGCAGTTATATTTTATATTAATCAAGCACTCATTGTAAGTGGGTCCTAATCCTGATTTCAGCCTCTTTCATACTGCCATAACCCCATCTACAGGGGTTAAGGCAAACTGAGGAAAGACTAATGACATATCAACTCAAAGAAGCAAAACTGAACAAAATCCTCCCACTTCTAAGTTTGCTCACTTTTAAGAGCAAACAAAAAATAAACACAAGTAATTCTGTGTGTCTTAAACCATAATCTGGAGAAGTACTTTGCAAAGCTAACTAGAGTAGAATATTTTGGAAACATTTTGCTACAAGTGACACACACAAAAAAAAGCGAACACGGAGAATCTTCTTGAAGAAAGCTTACCAGATTGGTCCATTTAACATCCTAAGCAAAAGCAGTAAATTTTAGCCTGAAGAGGCATTACAGAGTCCTGTCAAGAAGTATCCTGAACTGTTCAGACTCCTCTGGACAAGCTGGAGCCAACTAGATCCTTAGTCTGCAGTTTTACAATCAGCTTAAGCAGCTCTAATCAAGCCAGCTGTGCAACAAGACAGCTCGAGGAACCATCTGGAAGCAAACCTGTAATTTGGAGTCAGTCTACTTCTAGGTTGCCTTGTTTACCCGGATCGGGAAACACACCATTAAAAACTAGAACTAACCTACATCACCTGCATATTTATCATCTGAGAGACATACTGCAGAACACAAGGGCTATCTGCAAAGGAAAAGAATACAGGGTCTGGACAAGCAAAAACATACAGATGGTATGTATCCATCTTTCTCAGAATCACAAACTTAAGACTGAACACACCTCTGACCATTCTCAGAGGTGATTAAAATTTTCTGGAAACACAAAAGGAAAGAAAATTTCTGTTTCAGTGGCAGAAAGTGAGATCCCAGAACAGGTGCAACTTGGTTAGCCATAGGACAGACACACTGACAAATATAAAAGGCTTTCAAGTCCACAAATGTGGAAGAGGCAAGAGAAGGTAACCTTCTCCATCTACTACTAGCATCTGTTAGAACTTAGCAGTCCCCATTTTGCAGGGAAATGTGGGCCTGTCTTCTCCTTTCTTCTGGGATTTTCAAAAAGAAAAATGGAGCTGGGGAGCCCCAGCAGACTTAGTCCTCACCTCACATCTTTTGGGACAGCTGGAGAATTGCTCAACATTGCTCTTAGATACCAACCAATGTCTTTTCTCTTCCTGTACAAACAGCACACTGATGACACCCAGCTTTAACAATAGAGAGAAAACGTTTTGTTGTGAGTCTTCATTTAAAGATTAGACACAGCTCTTAGGCACAACTGCCCACACTCCACCCACGTGCTGTGAAGTCTCCCAGCCTTAACTCAAGCCATGCCTTTGGCTAACAACACATACTAGGACATGGGGTGCCCTTAGGGTTAGTAACTCTCCTGCTTTGCATGCTGCCTCCCACAAGGCTAGCATGCTAAGAAGGAATAATTGTCCCCAAATTCCCTGGGACTCTAGCTCTAACCTGGAATCATGCTGTCATGCTACTTGGTGTGAAGCCCTAGACCTTCTACTCAGAGATGAGACAGCTTTCCTAGCCAGTGATAACATAGTGCTTTCTAGCAGACAAGTAAAAAGGCATGCATTTTGGGACACTCGTCAGATTGTGCTGCTGGGAACAAGGCTGCAAGGAGAGAGGAAAGGCTTGGCATAGCATGGAAAAGCAGAGGACATGGTCCAGGGGTGCCTGGAAGCGCAACAGCAGGGCAGCAAGAGCGAGGAGGCTGCACAGGCAGGACTGCACAGGGTGGCTGCTCTGCTTCTGCGCAGCTCTCCCTCTGGGTAAGGAACAGCACCTCAGCAGTTTACTGCCCATGAGGAGCAAAGTGTGAATCACCTGGGCTTAATCCTTCCCTGAAACTAAAATTAAATTCAGGAATCTTCTGAGAGAAACACACAATGAGCATTAAGGACCCCAAGCAAAAAGGGATGAATTAAAATCTGACAGTGTCCATGAGGTTTTCCTCATCATTTCCAAATCGGTGGCTTTGCATTTTTGTACACAAAAATGCAGTCTTTGGAAGTACATTTTTTCACCAAAAACATGCAAAACTTAGCAATGTACACATCTTATCAATGTACATGTCTGAAACAATATCCGAACAATGAAGCCTGCAGCACCAACATGCACCTCCTCTTCTAGCATGAGGCTTTCCTTGAAGGACAAGCATGCCCCTGCCAAAGTAATCTCGTCTTCTCAATAAATGACAAAAGTAGCATTACACTCAGTGTGCCAAACTACCAACATCAAGTATTTCACTTTAATGAATTTATTTATTTCTATATAATCTGTAACTGGACTCCTTTTACCAATTAACAATTATAGGACTTCTTCAGATTTCATAAACCAAATATATTAATTGAATTTAGGGTTTAGAAACAATTGAAAATAATGACTGACTGAAGCAATTGCAGAAGCATAAGAAGGAAGCATGGGACAGTGTGCAAAGACACTTCAGAGCTCATTACATGGTGTAAAAGTAGCTGCAAAGTCTGATCATAAATGCAAAGCTCCTGTTTATCAGCTGGATAGAGCATGGATGGAGAGTAACACCAAGGCCTCTAAAGTAGGGAAGAACAAGGCTTCCTTCCCTCCAAGTGCAGGAAGAGCACTAGGATCATCCTGCTACTAGCAGCTCAAGAGAGGCATCTTCCCATGACATGCAAACTGGAAAAGCATGAGATGCCATCACCCAAAAGCCTATGGGCTAATTCTCCAACTGGAAGCATATTCTTTTTTTCAAATCTACCAAGTCTATAAAGAATATGTCTCCCAGACAAATCTATTCTGCTCTTGGCTTGCACAAATCAGCCGAGAGTCACTCTTCCACAAGACTGATTTCATAGAAGTTGCTACACTGTGGTGACAATCAGATCTAAGAATCAAATCCTTTTGCATTTGAGCTGGGCCAGGCTGAATTGAAAGAGATCACCAAACCACCTGAAGTATTCTGAAGAACTGTCAAAAACGTGTGGGTGCATTTATCTTCATTTTTACCTGAAGCAATATCTGGAGTTGCGGGATGAATAAGAACGCATGTTTTTAATCAGTTTAACCATATCAAGAACTCTTTTTGAGCAAGAATATAACAAGTTAAAACACTCTAGTTACTAGGAACTACTAACCAGTATTTAAAAATATTTAAATATTTTAAAAGTACTGGTTAGCTTCCCCCCAAAGGAAAGAGAAAATCCACTGGTGTTCTTAAAGCGTTTCAATCACAGTATAAATAATCAGACCAACTATTCAGATTCTGCATCAGTCTTTTTTTTCCCTCCCTAAAGAGAAGTACTGATAGTCTTAAATCAATATTCTTATCTGCCCTGAATTTGCTCATGCAAAATGAAGAACCTTTCAGAAAGAACAGATACATAGCACAGGCTGGAACACATTTGCTTTCATTACAAACACGAAATCACCAGTCTGCCAAAACCCTGACAAAATTAACAAACAACAGTATTTAAGATTAGATGCAACTTCAATGTTATCCATAGCACTGCTAGAAAACAGCTTCAGCAAAGGATGGTGAGGCAGAAAGACAAAGCTCAAAACAAAACACTAACTAACAAACACAAAACTAACTAAAACAAACAGTTGTAGAAAGAACCACCTCTTCTTTTGGCACTGATGTTGAATTTTGTAAAAACAAGAAAGAGGCAGAAGAAAAGAAGGACAAACTAAGTTTAAGAAAAAGGCAGAGAGGGGAGAGGGGGGCGGGGAAGGAACACTACCAGTCAGAGGAATTCTTCTGGGCTGAGTGTTCAGTTTGTCCCTCTCAAGTTTTTAACTACAACAGTAAGAATTAAGGTATTGCTGCTAAATAACACTAAGATAATCAAGGAGCAGCATAGTAACACAGGAATTTCTGCAAAAAAGAACTGTAACCCTGGAGCACATTAGGCATGCAAGTAATTTCCATTATCTTGAATTAGTCTAGCAGTAGGGCACCTACTTTATTACAATAGTTAATTGATATGGAATTAATCACTGGATTCATACACTTTTTACCTGAAGTGCTAGGAAATAAAAAGTGTTTTAGCTTCAAAGAAGGATCAGCTCCTACCTGCTGTCAAAAATCTTTCTTTACCATCAAAGATTAAAATTACAGCAGAAAAAACACACATGAATGAAACCCTTTTTTTTTAAAAAAAAAAAAAAAGCACACTTGTTATACAAATTTGTTGATAACTGGTACATAACTAAATCCGTTTTGTATAAAAGCGGCGTAAACAGCAGCAACAAAAATCCTTAAAATAAAACCCTGTCCAAAGAACATGGGCAGAAAATCTGGTAAATGACAGGAAAGAATCGTTACAACTCATGTCCTTAATAGCATTTTGTAGACTTACTCTCTCTTTTTTTTTTTTTTTTTTTTCTTTTTTTAAAGCAACCTCCAGGAAAAAAATTCACCAGAGTCCACTGAAGAAGGGACAGGGTTCAAATGGTACCTTATAGTTTCCTGGTGTGCCAGAAAAAAAAAAAAAAAAAAAAAAAAAAAGATGCTCACTGTAAATGGCCACTTGGGAGATAACCTGAAGAGTCTGTCATTGCAGAGCAGTAGAAGAGTATTTATTAGTGCAGGGGGTGAAGATTTCTCAGTATAAGCAGCATAGGAAATGCAGAGCCTTCTGATGTAACTAAGTGCCAAGAAAGAACTAAAAAGGGAAGAAAATCAAATACAGACTGCTGACATCTCCTCTCTCTTGTATATCTCTTGGGATGCTCATCCCCTTCTCCCATTTTGTTTTGGGTTAGTAAATAAAACTGTCACAGCTTCCACCTCAAAGCACCCCGAACAACCCCTGCAGGCAATTCCTCCGTCACTCCTAATGCTACCAGAGACTAAACACCACACGAGAAGAAGTCTTGGTGCTTGGCTACTTACCCTGCACCACACACCCTCCTCAGCCCTTGGAGCTTGGTCGCTTGCCTGCGTGGTTTAAGGGCAACACGGCGCGACCAGAGCTCGCTGTGGTCAGTGGTGACACCCACCTCGAGCTGGGAGACCCCACGCCAGCGACCGCCCATAGCATCTGCACACAACGTGGTGGCAAAACAAGCATCCACAGGGACCCAACCCAGAGCCAGGCCACCTCCTTCCTACCTCAGTGCCAGGGAACATCAGGGAAGCCCGAGCGCCTTGGGACGGACCAGAAGTTGCCCTAGTAATGCAGAAACAGCTATGGGTTAGGGCAGCAGAGCCTGGGAACACACCACATAGCCAGGTGATGCGCGGTGAAACAGTGAGACCAGGGAGACAGCTTTGAGGGCTCAAGGAGTTGCCACAGCTTCAAAATACTTCAAAATCACTACTACGTCAACAGCAAAACTAATCAACAACACAATAAAACCAGAAATTACAGTTAGAGCCTAGCTGCAACTGAAGTTTGAACTGGCCACAGTCTTTTTCTGACCAAGTTGCAAACCTATACTTTGCAGTTAGCAACTTATATTTACACCAACACACACACACAATGAATTTCATGTGGCTCAGCTTCCAAGAGACTTTCCAACTGCTTTCATGTCCAACTGCAGTGCTCGGCACTCATTTATTTGTCCCTGCTCGGGCGGCACGACCAGCCGCAACCTTTTTCAGCCTCACCAACAACTTGAGCCAGATCCCAGACCCCCCAGCGACCAGGGAACCGTCTGCTGCGGTGAGCTCACCTGAGAAGCTCCTGCGAGCTACACCACTACTTAAGAACCCGAACAGAACTAAATGGTTTAAATAAGAAATAAATAATAATAATAAATTGAAAACACAGCAGATTTGCACATGGTTTTAAGAACTTTGGACTAAAGACCGAACGGGGGGGGGGGGGGGNNNNCAGACCAAAAGCTCCTTGTCTTGATAAGGGGAACCGCCCTGAACACAGTACTTTCCTTAGGAAGCTGCAACTTGAAACACCCATCGAAACGCAGGGGCGAGCGCAGCCTCTACCTGCCGCGCAGCAGCACCGGAAAGAAAAAAAAAAAAAAAAAAAAAAAAAAAAAAAGAGGACGACGACAACCAAAAGTCCTACATAAGCAAATGGCACCTGCAGGATTTTCCGTTGCCAGCTCTCCCTTCGCGGCGTGCCGGGACGAAGCTCCGAGGCACGCAGCGTCCCCGCAGAGGCGCTCGGGACGCCGCACGGGGCCGAGCAGAAGCAGCAGCAGCAGGAGGAGGAGGAGGGAGGAAGAGGAGGAGGCGGGAGGCAGGTGCCGCTCTCCAGCCCGCCCCGCCGCGGCTTCCCCAACGGTCGCGGCCCCAACGGACACGGCGGCGGCCGCTGGGACAGGGGCGGGCAGGCGGCGGGAGCGGGGGACGGTCTCGCTTACCCAGGGCAGGCCCGGCGGGGCGCCGAGCAGGGCTGCGGGAGCCACGGGCGGGCGCCGGG
>VWPW01014880.1:13651-186887 GCA_013389825.1 Crypturellus undulatus
CGGCGGCGCGCGGCCACCCGCGACAGCGCCGCGCGGGGCTTCCCCCCATGCTCGGATTGGCGGAGCCAGGTGGGCGGTGGGCGGGACCGGCGCGCAGCACGGCTGCGGGTTGGCCGAGGCGCTTGTCAGTCCGCGCCCCGCCTGGCGGGGACGTTAGCGGCTGCCGTGGCGGGCGTCGCGGCCGTTGTGCGGGGGGAGCAAGCGGGAGCGACATAAGCCGTGGGCAGCTCGTGTGCCGGCTGCCCCGCCACAGGAAAATAAGTAAATAAATAAAAGAGATCCAGTTTCTCTAGTCTGTTGCCTGCAGCAGTGTCTGCAGCCCCACTGCGATTCCCTGGATGCCTGGGGCCTTAGAGGAGGCACCCTGTGAGGGCAAACAGCCCTATGTGGAATGGCCCATGGGCCCCAGCGGAGTGTTCGGTCTTGGTTTGGTGGTGTCTTTAAGGATCATCTTGCAGTCCGACCAGTGTCTATGCTTTCCTGGTAGTAATGAAGTCTATATAGACAAAATTTTAATTAAGAATTATCACAACAAGGCATGAGAATCAACTACAGGTCGCTCTCCCATAACTGAGAGCCGTTGGCTGGGCCGTGCTGGTGGTAGAAAGTGTGGCGGGTACCGCTGAGGTGACAGTGACTGCTTTGGAAATCTCTTGGCTTTCTGCACAGGCTGTGTATCTCGTGTTGCAGTGTACTTAGAAAGTGCTGTTTCCATTCATGTTACAAATCTTACCATTCCCCATGCCCACTCTTCGTTATAATTTGCATTTTAAAGACTAGCATCATTTCAAGTTCTCTGATACAGCTCCCTTTGCCTACTCCTGCAAGTGGACCGTTGGCTCTGTTACCCAAACTGCCAGAGATACGGAAAAAAAGAGATGCGGCTTTGTGGGTACAATAAAAAAGGGAGCAGGCAAATCCTCCCAAATTCTAATTTCTGTTTTCAATAGTGAAAAACCATTTTTGACATAGGGCTAATTACTTTCCCTGTTTTTCTCCAGCAAGAAGGTGAGGATGACAATATCCCACAGAAATGTCATAATGTCTAATTGCTTACAGTGAAGTGTTTCCTAAGGGGTTTTAGGTGTTAACCTGATTGAAGACTAACAACATCTACTTACGGGAAAACCAACCGAAACTCTCTTTGAGGGGGAAAGTCTCCTGAATCCTGCTCAAAGCAGCCATTTGGGGATTGCTGAGGTGCCTACATGTAGGTGCGTGGTGCCATTTTAGCTGCCCCAGGACCTTTGAGACACCGTGGTGGAGATGGCAGTTTAATCCACACCAGAGTCTAGGTTTATAGCTTAATGCTACAAAGCCAGTTATTCCTCTCTGCCCGGTCTAGCCCCACAGCAAGCTGTGCCGCAGGTGCAGGCTGCAAAGGGACGGAATGACTTTAAGCCGTAAATGGGAGGCAGACGGGAAGATTTTCACACAGTGCTGCACTGCTCTGCAGAAGGGTTGAAAATTGCCCATGAGGGAGCACAAGGGAGAGCATGACCACCTGCTAGGGGGAGGGAAGCAGGGATCGGGTGTCCAGATCCTTGCTCCCAGGCCGTTTCTGTACTTCAAGCTGAATAAAACACTGGGTAAAGCCTCTGCTCTGCAACTGTGGATGACAATTTACATCTGCTTCTTCCCAGCTGGATTCTGTCTAGCAAGGCTGCTCTGTGAGCTGGGGGGCATCTCATCACCAACTACCTTTCCTCCAACAGCAGTCTTTAGGGAAAAAATATACATTTCCTCTTCACTACATGAGCAAAAGTGTAGGCACCTATTTTCAGGAACGGGTCCAGTTCTGTGGGTGGACAGAAGTGACTCGCCAGGGCCAGAGTCAGGTCCCTCAGGGCTGGTCCTTTGGCCAAGCTACCAGCTTGATGTACACTGTCACGCCTTCAGAGTGCTGGCTGTTTCACCTGCCTTTCTGAGGTGCCACAGGCAGCTGGGCTGTCAGGATGGCTTCCCTCTGCCTGCAGAGAGACATTTCACTCTCCTTTCCCTTGAGCTCCTTCCCATCTTCGGTCCTTGCTCTCCCTCACTGGCTTTGCTTGTAGCTGTAGTGCCTTTCTTACACCAACTCTGAAGCCCCTTTAGACTTTTTTTTGCTGAACTTTTTTTTAACTCACTAAAAGGACAGAAAGTTCCAGCATTTTGTTGGTGAGTTAGATTGGAATATATTACAATAAGACAGGCATTGTACTTTAAATAGGAATGCAGTAATTATCCTGTGTAGCTGATATCCCAGGACTGGCAGATGTTGTGTCATCCTGGAGAAAAAGAAGCTGTGTTTTAAGAACCGTCAAAACAGCAGAAAAGTGGAGCTAGCATTAGCCTCTTTGTTTTCGAAGCAGACATGAGTGTTGGAGAATGAAGATACCTGGGTTCCCAGGAAATACTGCTTCACATTTTGAAAGTTTAAACTGCAGCAACTTGCAGGGCAGCTGAGCAATTTCATTCAGCTTCCTCTGCAGATCGGAAGCTGGAGAAGGAGGATTTGTGGAAGGGTTCTTATAAACCGGTGTCTTAATTCAGAAAATATAGCAGATTTTGCAAATTTATGTCTCAAGCAGCCAGCTGCAGTCAGAAGGACTCTGTGCAAAAGTAAAATTTTTCACAAGCAAATGTTTCTACTCATGGTCTTGTCTGCATTGCATATAGACAAAAAGATTTCACAGCACAAAAGAGAGAGCTGGGATTTGCCTTCACAAGTTTGGAAAAATGCCCATTTTTCTTATGATAATTTAAAATATGCATATAGCAGATAATTTTGTCACTACTGTTCATTATCTAATTCATGAGCAGCACCTAAACCAGGGAGAAAAGCATTGTTTGTTGTGCAAAGAAACAAAGGGAGTTTCACTAATGATCTCGGGAGCTGGAGCTGGCTTCAAGCTGTTCGAGTCATGAGAGGATGACTCAGAAGTCAGAAATTTGAAGCATTCTTATGTCTAGCACTTAGTCAACAGGCAAAGCGGTTGGGAGGTAAGCAGAGAAAATCAATGGCAAATCAGAGAAGAATAGGTCAGCTATTCATTGGGATATTAACAGAAAAGAAGGCATGAAATGAATCCTAAAGATAGCTTGAAGTAGTTGTGGCAGCAGCAGCCCATAGTCAGGGAGTCTTTAAAAAAATTAGGGGAATTTCTTACGTGAAAAGTCATGCGCAGTTCTCAGCATTCTCCATTTGAACCGTTCAGATCCCTGCTGCATGTGTTGCTGAGACCTTCCAACCCTCACACGGCTATTGCAGGAATAATAAGTATTGGAGTGTATTTGTCTTTATATGTACAGTCATAATTACTACACATGAAACAATAATAATCTGCTTTCTGCTAGCATATGTTATGAAGCAAAATCTTATTTTGTATCTTATGCTTTCCGTGCATCTTAGAGCTTGATTTTGCAGACTCTTTTTCTTATTTCAATAAGAACATTGATGGCTTTCGTGGCATTATTCTTGAAAGTAGGGCTTTCATGAAATAACATGTTGTAAAATGAAGTTTAAGTTTGAGCTCTGTGTTTGTTTGTTTGTTTTTTCCACCTGTGAAGTATCACATTTATCTATAACTAAGCACTAAACAACACCCATAAAATTGTACGATGACTTATGTGCTAATTTACAGTATTTTATTGACTCTTAGTAAAAATCACTCATTAATCTGCTAAAAGCTGTGTATAACATATATGAGGTTTGAGATGTGTTTACATTAAATAAAAATCAAATGCTGTTTGTGATGATCTTCAATGACATTATGGTGTAAGTGTGGCCAGGTTGCAGGACTGGAGCCACAAATTGCTTTGTGGGCAATTCAGGTATGGTTTCCGTGCCAGGGATATGCTATTTATATAGGATTCTATATTTTTTATAATATATAAAAGTTTATACAATATATATATTTACATACATGCTATATTTATAACTTATTTTATATATAATATTATATACATTATATAATAAATAATAACCTTAATTCATTATGTATAATAATTTTATATACATTGTATTTATAAAATATGAATATTTAAATACAAAAGTATTTAAATATTTATAAATATTTATAAATATTTATATTTGAAATTACCCATATAGGAAATATGGTATTATACCACGTTTCATATGGTACTTTATATGTAGTATATATTTTATCTTTCATCCTAAAGAATCCTAAAGTGCTTCCTTAATACGATTTTTTTCATTTGCTATTGAAACAGAGACGCTTCCAGGTAGCAAGAGAGCAGCTGTTCAACAGTTGTCTTTAACTGCAAACCTTTGGAAACCAAATGGGGGAATCTGGTAGGGGGAATGGACTCATAAATCAAGTTTGGCTTCGAACACAAAAACTGTGAATAGTTGTTACCTTTGGCAGGATCTCTGTGGGACAGTGTTTACTAAGATGGTAGTAAACTTCATTTTACTTGTAAACCAAAACAGAAAAATTGACCCTTTCAGTAGCACCAAATCATTTAATGCCTTTATAGGCTCATGATTTTATCCTAACTGACGGAATTCCTAGAGTCTCTTGCTGCATTTTGTATTTCCTCTAGAGACCCAAGTTCCTAGTCAAGTCCAAACCTATATATGCTGTACACGTATCTTGAGATCATAGGTGATGGTGGCATGGTTGCTGGTCATTAGAAGTGTAATTGGATTACCTCTGATAGATCCATTCAGTATATATTTACTATCCACATACTCAGAGCAGTCAACCTCTGCAACTCAACAAACTCAAAGTACCTAGGCCTTTGGTGGAAGTTCCTTCTGGGGTCACTTCTCCATACTGCATCAGATAAAGCTTAATAGATCTATAATAGATCTTCTACATTTGTGTCTGTGAATGATTAATACAGCAATGAACTATTAATTCTCTACCCACAGTTTCTGAGTGCTTAGCACAGTTTTGTTTGTTTGTTTTTCTTTTCTTTTTCTTCTTAATTCTTAATAGAATTAAATGTCCCCTGCATGGCAAATATATACTTCACATTATTGTTGGCTGCTTAATAAAAATCTTTCCAGCTTTCTGCTCCATGCATCTATTTTTTCCTCTCTCGGCCTGAGGATATCAAAAGCTATCCTACCAAACCCATAGTCCTCAAACGAGTAGGAGCCTCTGCAGTACCTGTATCCATCCATGGTGTATTTTATGGGGGCTTTACTCCTGATGTGTTGTTCTTGAAGGTATCAGTTTATTTTTACTTGTTTGGAGTTACTTTTTCTAGCATTGTTCCCTTTTCCTTTCTGATTTACTTAAATACTTTTAATCCAAAAATACTGTCTTTATGTAAAGTATGCTAACTGTCATTGGGAAAAAATAATCAAAAACACTAGACAATGGGTAGGTTTCGGGTATAAACTAACTGACTTTTGAAACATTTGAAACAATAGTCCGTGATTAAGCCTTTTTTTCTGATGTCAAATACATTTTTTTTCACCTATATTTCTGGATTCTTTCCTAGATCAAATAATAAAAGAGCCTGCAATTGCCAACTATGGGAGTATTATTATTAAAGAATACTTGTACTAGGAGACATTCTTTACAAAATTGCTGAGGATTTTTTGTGTCAAAAGCTTTACCCTTTCCATCCCTGTTTTCTTTTTGCCTCCAATCCACCCCTCAGCAAAAGGGGGGATGTGGAGGACAGGCCATGTGGGCTGATGCAGCCCGCAGAGCGGCAGAGCGTCTTGTGCCTTACACGAAGGAGGGCTGGTGTTTCTGGAGGGGGAGTGGGGAGGGGACCTGCAGTGCATGGGGAGGTAAATGTGCCTGCAAGCAGCTCCACAAGCTCCAAAACCGACACACGAGAAACAATTGTGTGAAGAGAGACCATTGCTCACAAATGCCGCGGGCTTTCAGATTCACCCACCTTTGCAAGCAGTGTGCCAGAGGAGAAAACACCTCAGAAAGTGAGGTGAAAGCCAATAAGGATTCAATACTTTAAGGGAAGAGCATAAATATCCCTAGATGCTGTGTTATTCTGCTCCCTAAATCAGAAATTGGTATGAAAGAGGATAAAAAAGGCTACATTTAGCCTGAACATTTGCTGCTGGCTTAAAGTGATTGCACTAAGATGATTTGAATTACACTGAATATGAATTTAGTCTGATATGTGAAATCCACTTCTACCATTATCACTGCTAACCTAAGCCTATTCATACATAATCACAGTCAAATGCTTTATCTTATCTGTTTTTCTCTACTGTCCGTTTTGTAAATGCCTAAGTTATGTATTAATGCTGGTAGGCTGTGTCAAAGCACAAATAGCTTTGGAACTGGGCAGCAGGAGCAGAATATAGTATAACAGCAAACAGTCTGTGAAATCTACAAACAGACAGTTGTATAAATAATAATTAAAAGTCAGCTATTTTCTAGTAAATTAAGATTGTACAGTGAGATCATTTGATTTGCAACAATGTCGATGCAAATATAGCATCTTTAAGTAAAGCATGTTTCAAATTTTGGGGTTGCTCAGGGCAAAGCAGTTCCAAACGTGAAGAAAAGGCATTGCCTTTATGACTTAAAACCTAATGGAATTCACATAAAACTACCTTTTCCTTTATTCTGATTTCTCCTGTGCTTTGACCTGTCCTGCACAGATGAATTCCATAAATATTCTCTCCTGTTTCTTTGGGATAAAATTACTAAGGTGTGTAGGTTCCCATCCAGTTCCTTCCTCCTCATATTACCCGTTCACTGCGCAAGGGATTCAAATGAATTCCCAGTTCCTGGGGAAAGTCAAGAAAGGTCACCAGGAAGAAAATTATATCGTGTCTGCCCGTGCAGGAGGTGACATGAGGGAAGATGCTATTTAAGCAGAGACAGAAATGCCATAAATACGGGGTGTGTTTCACCCAGAAGGCATCCTTTGAAGTTAATCAGTAAAGGAGACAACTAAGCCTCTTTCCTCTTTCACATCCGTACCCAGTTGGATGGGATGCTCCAGGTTGCAGTGAATCAGGCCTCACTCTTACCCCTGAATGTAGGGGACTGGGGTAAACTTGCTCCACAAGATCCACAGAGCCTCCCTCCTGTTTTTTCTCCTCCTTACCTGCAGCGCTCTGCCTCTCTCCATCACCAATGACACCTTTCAGGTCAGATTCTTTCTGGCCTGTAATAATAACTACTGCATATTTGTGTTTTTGTCTTGGCTCTGGGAGGGAAGCGGAGGGGAATGATGTGTCCCTTAGAGCCTTAATGAAACAATTTATTTGGAAATGAATGTTTTAACCTATAATTCCTAAAGAAGGAAAACTGACTTGTTCCTAAAGAAAATCAGAGCTGATTTAGAAGCTTTCATTAAGACATATAATCACATTTCACTAAACTGCAAATGTTTTAGGGGCTGCCTGGAGGTGTTAAAATTATCTGCTGCAAATTTTCTCCTTAAAGGATTTCAGAATTGAAAGCCATTTCATCACCTTATAAACATTTCATCAAGTTAGGAAAACAAGTGAGGTATCTCATAAATATAAGAGGTCTTGAACATTCAAAGCCCCTTGTAAATAAAGAATGTGACTATGAAACATTATCTCTGTAGGATTGGTTTCTGTCCTTTAGAAAGGACATTACTACAAGTCAGGCAAATACAAGGTAAAAGCTGGAGATGAAAGGTGGGAAATGGGGAAAAGCCTGAGGTAATAAAAAGTGTACACACAAGGGTTACTAATCTTCAGTGACTGCAAACAACCCTTGCTGTCTTCAGTTTTGAATAAATCATGCTGTCTTTAATACTGACATTATCTTCTTTTTGTCCTCATACATCAAGTAAAAATGAGAAACCTGAGTCGTAACATAAACCAGCTTCACTATGAGTTGTTTAAAAAATGTATTTAAATACTTTTAAAAGTAAGAGGGGTTCTCTAATTCTTTGTATATATCACTTATGTCTCATAAAATCTTTTGCTGGTACTAATTATTGTTTATCTTCTAGATCAAAGTTAAGGCTTTTTTTTTTTTAGCCTGTGTGTAAAAACATGCCTACAGCTTCTTGGAAATGATCCCATAAAGAAACTGAATGATTAGTCCTGCTTTTTAAGATAGCTAGTTCAATTTCTTCCATTGAAATGGCAAAGAAAATATTCATCTCCAAGCAGGAAATGCAATTTTTAGCATTATCCCTTCCTATCACCTGTGGTAAAGCTGGCTACTAGCAGAAGGAAACCCTACTTGGATGGAATTGAGTTGCTTGGGAGTCACAATCTCCTTTTAATGTAATGCAGTGGCCTCTGAACACTGCCCTAGATGTAGCACTTGCCTGACACAAGTAAGTGAACAAGCTGCTCAAAGAGGTCATCTTCAGTGAAGGTGAGAGCATGTTCAGCCAGATACTCAGGTTGTGAACTTTCCTCTTCCTGAACACTGAAAAATGTTAGAGCGAGGTGCATATATGCATAATGTACCCCACCTCCATATTTTTTCACTTGTTTGGTTTGATGTTAGGCAGCAAATACTTTTTTTAATTGGTTTTTGAATTGAAAGCCTTGTAAAGAAGGTAGAAATGGATATTCATTTCCAATTATGAAACATATGACAGTTGTGCAATTCTGTAAATACAGGCTTTTGATTTGCTACATTGCAACTTTACAGAGATAAAAATAAGTAGGTTAGGTATTGTCTTGAAACCTCCTCATTTTCTTTGTCACCTCCTCAATCATCTGCCAAGTATGAGACAACCACAAATCTTGAACTAGTACATGTGTAGCACTTTCAGATAGCTACTACATTTTTGTGTGATTATTATTTGAAATGGTATGTTCTCTATGATCAGTTCATGAGATGAACTATGGTTTGCTGTTTACTGTCCCCTCTGTGCTCTACCTTTTGAAACAGAAAATAGTCTTTCCAAAATAATTCGGATTCAAACCCAACATTTTACTAAATGCATGAATATGTATTTGCTTGCATCCTATGTCTCAGTAGAAGAGAGGAGCTCCCTTGATGTCAGTGCATGGGGTGTGCCCATGATAAGGATTGCCCTTTGGTGTTGCTCACAAATCACCTGAGAGTAGGAGTGTTGTGACATGCCAAGGAGGCAAACAGCACAGCTTACTGCGGAACATGTCGCCGTCAAATGATCCAAGCATTGCTCCTGGGTGGCAAGGGGGCAAATTCCTGCCTCCTGTGTTTAGCCACTTGATTTATTGTTTGGTTTCAGGTTACATCTAAGCTGATCTAGCCACAAGGAATGCTCTGCTCCTCTTCCTTTCTTCATGGTGTACTTCTGTTGCGCCTTTGGTGTGCAGTCTACAGCTGCAGAGTGAATTGGTCCATTTGCCTTCCCCACAGGAGACTAATCTTGTGAAAAAAAAAAAACACAAACTATTTTTCTCTCTGTGAGCCAACTGAATTAGAGCACCTTACTTCAAGATAACTACCTCACAGAATATGAGGAGGTATGGGGCAGGGAGCCTGCAGTTAGAGATGTTAAGGTGGCAATTGAACTTTTCGGCAGAAATACATGGTTAAATCATTGGCACAAATATTTAGGGGCCAGATCCACAAAAGCGATGTCTTATTTATCTGACCAAATTCATTTACTTCATTGAAGGTAGGTGTGTACATATGAATGGCACATCACTTTTGTGCCATTTGGTCTGTGCTACCAGCAGTAAAAATCTGGAGTTTGTTGGTTAGTTGCGGGTAGGATTAGAGAGGGGGTTGAATATGAAACCCTATTCATAAAGTCTTCAAGTTCTTGATGGCAATCTGGGGGAAAAGGAGAAGCCTGCTGGAATTCAAGATGTGCTGACACGCTGGTACATTTGGTATGACCTGGAGATGTAGACAGCACTTAAAAGGACTCTGCTTAGGGACCTCACTTCTGAGCCTGAATGCTTGGATTGAAAGAGTTCCTCCTGCATGGGACACATCCTCAGGAGGACAGCTGGATCCCTTACAGAAACTGGCAGTAACTCTGTGCTGATGCTATTTTACCAAAGGTTAACAAGCCTGTCATCACTGTAGGTGCTCAGGCAAAGCACAATCTAGTCTCTGTTGCAAGGTAGTGTACCTCTGTGCATACAAGGTAAATGGCATCATGCAACCTGTATTAACCTACTCTTATGTTAGGATAAACTGGTGAGTGAAGTCAAATATACAGTAAAGTACTGAACAAAAGGCTATGTCAAAATTTATTTGCATTTACTCAGTAGCCCAGGAATGAGAACTATGATGGTTGTGGTGATGAGCCTGAGGAATGTTATGTTATTGAGAGCTCTTTGCTGTGTCACACATTCCTGTATTTTGAAGTCACATTAGTATCTAAAGGAATTAGCCCCAGGAAAGCCCAGAGTTTATTTCAGGTGCATAACCTCTGTTTTCTGGTCTTTTGGACAGCAGTGGGAAACAATCACAGCAATTGCAGAAAAGATCAACAGGCTAGATAAGAAGTTGTTGTCTTCCAGATGGCAGCTTATGAAAGCGAAGAAGAAGGCTACTTCTGTCAGGTGAAGGCTAAGAATGACAAAGAAATTTAACTCCGTTCCAAAAATGTTAACCATATTGTTCACGCTCAGCAGTAAGAGGGCCTGTGGCTGCTGTGAGATTAACCCTGTGACCTCGACAAGAGTTTAGCCCAGCCTGTCAAAAGCATTATGCTTGAAGGCAGTAATCGTTCTTTATTAGAAGAACAGTTACTTGCCTTGGTTTCTACTGCGTGCCTATGGACAGCATTTTGGCTGCAGCACCACCTTTAGGAAGCCATGTGCAGTTTAATTATTAACAGCAGCAGAATTTTAAGGATTGTACACAGCCACAGTATGCTACAGGCTGGTTTGGTGGACTCCTAAAAAAGTAATTGTTAAGAGGGGAGTAGTAGTCTGTAAATTACTTACTAGAATGTAAATGTTTTTGATAAGGGAATTTGGGAGAGTTTCTGATTATATTTTCAAAATATTTTATATTTACTTCACTTAAGTAAATTTTTAGAATGCCTATGCTTTTATCTTTATAAGGCCATCAATTTTAGATCAGGCTGTTAACTGATAACTGATAAATCTTATTGAAGTCACTGGTCTGAAGACAGAAGCACTGAAATTGATGCAGCCTCAGTTCAGACACATGCTTTTAGGGAGCAGTAATAGCTCCTATAGCTGGAAAAAGCAAGTAAGCATTTGGGCCCAGAAGCTCTTCATTAGGGCACAGAGACTCTTATGTTTGCAGGGAATTATCAACTGATCCTGGGTGCTCAGCTCCCAAAGTTTAGTTGTTCTGTGGTAGATCTGCCACAGATCTTCTAATAAAAATCACCTTTCCAGACTTGTGGGTTTTTTTCTGCATCTCTGTTTACGAGTTCTCTGAAAGATAAAGTGTGAAGCGGTTTAGTGTCTCATTCAGTATACAGATTCAGTGCAGTATCACTCTGTGATGGTCTAAACCCTCTCTCCTTACCTTATTGCAGTATTCGGAATAGACAGGCACTGTACACTTGTAAGCAAGAATATAGCAAGTATAGGCAATAGGATATATGTGCTATAGTCATAAACACCAATTAATAGCATTTTAAAATAAAAAATACTTATTTAATATTGTCAGTTTATGTGGAAATGCCTGCAGAAACCTCACAGACATACCACACACTTGCAGTTTCCTGCAAACATCTGGATCCTTATTGCATCCGCTTACTTAACTTTCAGTCCAGCTGTTCCCACATACTGTAAGCATGCTAGGAATTATATATCGTCATGAATGCTTCTCTGCCTTACAGTTGTAATGTATGAAAAAGTAAGAGAAAGGATGGTATTTTCACTGATCAGGAACACTATGACTGTTGCCATTAGTAAAGCAAGCTGGAAATAAAAACTCATAGTTGATGACTCCTTATACCCTTGCAGAAGCTAAACTAGTTTTTCTTTCCCAGTCTCCATGCCTGATACTTAGAAGTACTTCACTTATCCCTGTGTTTATTTTGACAGAGATGCTATCACCTGCTTTTTGCAATCAATAGAGTCTTCCAGCACCATCATAATAGAGTGGCAATCTCCCTTGGGGCTAGTGAGCATCTCTCTCCTGGCCTTATAGGACAAAAAGAGAAGCCATTCAGTTCAGGGCACAGGCATTGCACCACGGGGGGAGGTGCAGAGTTTTTAATGCATGAAGTCACTGCCATTCACAGCGAACTAATGAAAACACTGTCCTTAGCTATGTTTAAAATCCCTTGGATGCCTCTCTGTGTGCGTGTGCACTGAGGGACAGATGAATGATACTGTGAGGTCTTTGATACCTTTTTCAATGAGGCTAATTGTCTCTGCATAATTTTTGGACAAGGCTCCAATAATGATGTTTGGTTTCTGCGCAGGATTAGCATGTTTAGCAATAGGACAAGGAGAAAAAGGGAGAGATGGCATCCAATACGTAGGTGATGGGCCTGGCTCAGTGACATGCATCTGAATGAGACATGCCTATTTAACCCTAGAATCATTTTTTTTTTCTAGCTAATCATGGAATGTGCATGACATTTGTTATTACTGACTTTATAAATCGTCCGTTGAAGCTACTAGAACTGCTAAGCTGTTCCCACTGAAAGTAATGAGAGCTTTGTATAACCTTAAGAGAAAGATCGGATTGTACTAGAGCAGGTCAGGAAGTTTCCCCGACAGCTTAATTTTTGGGAGCTGGATAGTTGAAGCAGAAGCTATCTGCTTAAGCAGACAGCAGAATTGCAGCATTCCTACTACAATTTTGATGGGAACACATGGTCAGACTTCAGGTCATATGCCTTATATTCATTTTCTATTCCGTATTGTAAGGACATTTTTAAGGGTTGAATTTAAGAGTTTATTTTTGAATTTCTTGCTTTTCAACTTTTTTTTTTTTTTTATCCACAGAACAAAGTAATTCAGATTTCATTCTTGACATAAATAATATGTTATCTTGAAATCACCTTATTTCATGGCAGGTGCTCTAGGAAGCATGAGAAGGAGCCTCAGCTCTGCCCCTCTTGAAATCAAAGGGAGTTCTGACTTCTGCATCCATGAGCTTCATGTCCCAGTTTTGTCACTAACACTGATAGATGAGAAAAATACTAGATGTTTGCACATCAATTTTGCACTAGGTAAAAATGTCACAGCTGTACTTGAGTTGCCTGCCTCCCAGAAGTACCACAGGAAATGCTCAAGATCATTTGACAAAGTCAGGAAGCTTAAAGATGTGGATGGATACATGCTGAGAAACATGCAGCAAAAATGTTAGATATTTAAAGATGTCGGTATGCATCTTCAGACCCACTATGTATCTTTGAAAAACTAGGCCAAAAAGTAATAGAGCAAAATGCCAGTATTAAAGTCATGTGCAGTCTGCAAATAGGTGTAGAACTGGAGTGCTTTTGGTTCTCAGGCAGGAGTTTTCACTGTGCTATCTGGAGTTGCATCCTGGTGTGCTGTTGCAAAACCAAAGTGTGCTGTAATGATTGTTCTGAACACTGCATACCTCCACCAATTTCTTGTCCAGCGGCAAAATTAAGCTTGGAGAACAAACATATTTCTGTTGTTTCTTAATCAATCATCTGGCATGTTATTGCAAGTGGTCTGATGCTGAGATTTTCATTAAGCCCAAGTTGATGTTAAGGAATTGATTAGTCTGATATATTCTATTTCTGCATGTTATGTAACTGAATTTAGAAAGTTTACTAATAAATGGAATTTTAAAAGTAAGATCAACATAGCCTTTTCTTTTTGAAATTGATGGCAAACCTCCAGTTCATCTCTCAATATTCATTACCTGTACCCAGCAAAGCTTTAGGGACAAGAATAATGTATTTTTAACATTAACACAGCATTAAGTCTAGATCAAGTCTTGGCTCCCTGCAGCCAAAGTCTCTAATCAATATCAAGCCTAATCTCTTGAGGACACAGTGCTGTAGACTCGGTTGAATTATGAAGGGTGATGGGCAAAAATCCAGCTGTGCCCACGGCTGGGGTACAGGCCTGAGAGGACATTTCCTTTCTGTTAGTGTACAGCAGACTCTCCAGTCCAATACTCGAATAACAGAAATAAAAAATATTCCAGAAAAAGCATTAAAAAAGCCTCTAAAAATCTGATTGTCTCTCCAAGGTCCCAGTGGGGGCACATGGGTGAGGAAGGCAGGCTCACGTACTGGGAGCAGCACCTGCGTCCTGCCCACCTCAGAGCTCCAGCCTGGCCTCGGACAGGGGCCTCGCGGTGGGGTAACAGCCAAGGGGAGAGCCCTTGAAATACTCCAGCAAAGGTGCGGGGCTGGCGCGGCAGCCCTAGTGGGAGTCACACAGCCCACGCTTTGAAGTCAGGGAACAGTTTCCAAGTGCTGTTTGTGGCGGGCGCTTAGTTTGCATACATGACATTACATCACGCAACAGAGCGGCCCCAGCCCCCGCGCGCACAATGGCGAGGGGCTGGCCGGCCTCAATAGGGGGTTAATAGTTGCCCTGGGAACGCCACATTCCAGCATCAGCTGCTAATGCGCAAAGCACGCTGCTGGGGCTGGCCCGAGCGGAGCATGGGAAAATTCTTGCATACTTTATGAGACAGAAACAAACCTACTTTCAACAGAACAACAGTGAGGCATAATCCTCCCCTTCGCCACCCTGCCTTCGCCCGCCCCTCTGAAACCAAAATGCTCCGGACCTTTGTGTGAGGGCTTGGAGGTTCATACTGCAGGGTACGTTGCCAATAAAATAAAGCAAAAAATACGTTCTGATCCAAGACTGGATTTTCCATGTCTAAGGAGATGAATGGGCTGAATGTTGCATGTCTTGAGTTTAATTTTGTTCAGTCTTGGCCTGGCCTTCCTGCAGGAGGTTAACACCTGGGACAAGTGGAGCACCAGCTGACCTTACATCATGAAACAACGTTCTGTCTTTCTCAATCCTTCTTTCTCTCTTTTTCTGTGCTGGCAGCTTACCACTCTAAATAATTCCACCACAGAATTGCACTGCTGCCCCCAGAGCCCCTATTCATGCTGAAGCAGCCTGTTTATTTAATGAAATGCAGAACTTTTGGGGGAAGAAGAAGTAAATACATAAAACCAGATCAAAGAAGATAAAATGGCACTGAGGACAACTTCTCCCTGCAAGCTTTACTAAGCATGAGTGCATGTGTGTGTGTGCATGTGTGGGTTTCTCACCTTACCCAGTCTTATGGGCAGAGATGACTTTAGCAGAGGCAAAACTGGTTTGTCTTTGCTTAAGAAGAGGCAAAATAGCAGCTTTTCCAAGTACATAAATCAAAACACAGCCATCATGTTTCTGTAGCATGCTGATGTAGTGCAAGGCTCAGTGGTGATCCTGTTTGCCAATGTATTAGCAGGTCCAATTTTAATACTGTTCATGCCCATCTAATTAAAACAAAGTGTTCACATGGAGCAGAGCTACTTGTGTTTCTTCTTGTATACAGAGAAAAAAATGAAGCAACATCTGTATTAGGTGCACTGCGAGGAGCCCTGGGGCTCTGCCAACTTCTTTGGTGTTTCCAGAGAAAAGTCATAGAATCATAGAATTGTTACGTTTGGAAAGGACCTCTAGAGATCGTCTAACTGCCAACTTGTTTCTACTGCTTGCATTCCTTAACTGATACTTCTAGGAAGTATCTAGGAAGTCCTAGAGCCCCTGCCGTGTTTGTTACAGAAAGCTTCTTCTTTAGTATAGATTACTGATGTGTGTTTCCATAGCTGGTTTATAGCTGTTGCCCCATGAGGTTGCAACTTCAACCTGCCTCTCATAGCTCACAGTGATTCTCAGATGCTGCAGCTCAGTGATTGAGGTGAAACATGATATTAATGGCAGTGAGGACCAAAGGACAAATTGCTCCCACTAGTGACTGCTAGAAATGGATTTGGTGACAGGCCTTTGTCTGTCGGTAGTCTAGGGCATATTTAAGAGTATTTGTTCCTAAAACTTTTTTTTTTTTTTTTTTATGGGTAGTGCTACATTAGCACGTGGCAAAGACTTAAAGGACCACCATGAGTTCCAAATCTCTCCATCCCACCTGTGCTGTGCTGCTGCTGTAGCTGCATGCTGTATACACTTCTCTTTTAACTAAAGATTTGAGGGAACGTTTGCTTTTGTCTCCTCAGTTTGTTTACTTTGGAAACATGATATTATGCATTGTCAGTTCTTCTATTTTCCCCCCTGCTGTCTTGTTCTGGAGACTCTTTATATCTTGTTTTCACACGGCATCTGAAGAGGGAAATTGTCATGTGCCTGCAAAACTCTTAGTGTTAATGAGACAGCTGGATAGTAGATATAGTACTTCCTGATACTTTAAAATTATTTTTCCTCTTAGTTTTTATGTGGCTGTATGTTTTGGTGATCCTTTGTAAACTTTCAGAATAATTTTGGATCCATAATGGCATTTGTTTTGCTCAAGGAATTTCATTAATATAGATGGAGCCTCACAATGGATTTCAGGTCAGAATTTCATTATCATTAGCACTGGCTTTGTGTGCTAGATCACCAAGGGAAGCAAATTTCATCTAGATCAGAAATTGGCAGATGATTGCTTGCTATCAAGTTAGCCAGAGTTATGCTGGCAGTGAAGGCTCAAATATACCTGATTAGGCATTAACCTGGACAGTGTGAAGGTAACTGTTGTCACTTATTGATCAGAATTACTTTTATAGTATGAGGATGGGATCTGTAAAGCTGCATTTACTATATCATCTAATTATGGCCTGGATTCTTCTTGGCTCTGTGAATAACCTAAGACACATAATAAGTCCTTTCATCTCAAGTTCAGCAGCTTTAAACCATGTTGATCATGACTGAATCCTGCTATTGGTTCTCTCCTCCTGATACCTCTCTTCATCCAGTTGCTTCTCAGGTGAGTTGTTACACTTCTTCATAGGCTGCCTTCCCATGAAGGCTGGGTTCCTCGGCTGTGAGAGAGGCACAGAGCCAGGCACAGAGCAGGTCTGGTTGTTTTCAGCAATACACAGACATGCGTCTTCCTACAACATGTCTGTCCAGTAGCAGTCCAGTAATATTTACACTGTACTGAATTTGAATTAACAGTATCCAGCATCTCTGCCTCATGCTCCCCATTCTGTCTAATTCTTTTCCAATGGTGAAGGCAGATCCAAGTATATATTGCTGTTTTTACAGCACCCCTTAAAGGAGAAGGACAAGTAGCAATGAAAGGTGAGCTTGCTTCCAGCACCCTCCATATCCAAGCGCCCTCAGTTTCCAAGGGCATGGCTTCAGGGGTTCATCTTGTCCAAAGTGCTGTCTGAGAGCAAATTCTCCAGCTACCAGCCTGGTTCCCCATCCACCAAAAGTACATCATCACCTGCACCTAAGCCACAACCAGCAAAAAAGCATAGTCTGTCTTCCAACAAAATATGTTTGCCTTAAGCCAGTGGAATGCCTGGTGATGACTGCTGGAATGTGATTGTCATGCAAAGCAACAGCTAAGCCAGACATACTGAAGAACATATTTTCTCTGTAAGACTCCTTCCGGATGAGTATATCCTACTGCAAACAGTCTTTCCCAGTGACTGTGAAACCACACCAGGATTTTCATCTGGAGGTTTCACTTCACCAAAGGGAGAGACAGAGTATAACCTGTGGGGACAACAAGGGAAATTGAGACAAGGAAGAGGCAGGGGGAGAGGTGGTTGACCCTCTCTGAAGGTTGGGGTTGAGGAAGGAGAAGAAAAGGTGTTTATTTAAATATTTGTTTAATTGTTTATGTTTTCTTTTTTTCTCAATTGGAAGTCATTGAAAGCTTGTATAAATTAACAATAAATAAAATTAAGTTTTTGCATTGAGACTGTTTTGTCCATGACAGCTCACCACTCAGCTTTTTATTTCTTTGCTTCTTTTCACACCTTTTGGAGATATTCTTTTCAGATATTCTTCTGGACATTGCTCCTCTGGCACCAGAGGTAGAGTATCCACAGATTCATTAACTTTTTCTATCTTTTCTTACATTTTGTCACATAACCTACATTTAATCTATATTCTGCCTGATCTGGTCAGCTAAGCCTTGTGAGAGCCCAGACTTCATGCTAACAAAAGATAAAGTCACAGCAGAAATTCCATGAGCAAAGAGCACCTGAACACACTCAACAAAAGTGGGTTACTTCTTAGTGCTAATGTTGTGGGCTGCTAAGACAAAAAACAAGGTGACTGAGAGCACTTGTATCTTTTTTCTTTCTTTTTTTTTTTTTTTTTTTTTTTTTTTTTTTTGTGATGGACAAGCTAATGGAGTCAGGGAGGAGTCTCAGCATGAGGTTTTTTGCTGAACTGAGGCATATCATTGAACATAATCATAGAATCATAGAATCCTTAAGGCTGGAAGGGGCGTTTAGAGATCATCTAATCCAACCCCCCTGCACACACAAGGTCACTTAGAGGATGTGGCACAGGATTGCGTCCAAGCAGATTTTGAAGATCTCCAGAGAAGGAGATTCCACAACCTCTCAGGGCAGCCTGTTTCAGTGCTCTGCCACTCTCACTGTCAAGAAATTTTTCCTTAAGTTCCTGTGGAACTTTTGATGCTTCAGTTTGTGGCCATTTCCTCTAGTTCTGTCGGTGGCCACCAGTGAAAAGAGGCCAGCCCCATCCTCCTCACTGCCTCCCTTGAAGTACTTATAGACACTGATTAGATCCCCTCTCAGCCTTCTCTTCTCCAGGCTGAACAGGCCCAGCTGCCTCAGCCTCTCCTCATAGGGCAGATGTCCCAGGCCCCTGATTATCCTCGTGGCCCTGCGCTGGACTCTCTCCAGCAGCTCCACATCCCTCTTGTACTGTGGGGCCCAGAACTGGACACAGTACTCCAGATGTGGCCTCAGCAGGGCTGAGTAGAGGGGCAGGATCACCTCCCTCGACCTGCTGGAGACGCTCCTCTTAATGCACCCCAGGATCCCATTGGCCTTCTTGGCCACAAGGGCACACTGCTGCCTCATGGTCAACCTGTCGTCCACCAGGTCCTTCTCTGCAGAGCTGCTCTCCAGCAGGTCGGTCTCCAGCCTGTACTGATGTCTAGGGTTGCTTCTCCCCAGGTGCAGGACCGTGCACTTGGCCTTATTGGATTTCATAAGATTTCTCACCGCCCAGTTTTCCAGTCTGTCCAGGTACCCCTAGATGGCACCGCAGCAATTTGGGCTATCGGATACTCCTCCCAGCTTCGTATCATCAACAAACTTGTTGAGGCAGCACTCTGCCCTTCATCCAGGTCATTGATGAATAAATTGAACAAGGCTGGACTGAGGACTGACCCCTGGCAGACACCGCTTACCACAGGCCTCCAACTAGACTCTGTGCCACTGATCACCACCCTCTGGACTCTGCCATCCAACCAGTTGTTAATCCACCTCACCATCTACTCATCTAACCCACACTGACAGATCTTGCCCAGGAGGATGTTTTGAGGGACGGTGTCAAAAGCCTTGGTGAAGTTGAGATAGGTAACATCCACTGCCGGTCATTCCATCATAGAAGGCTATCAGGTTAGTCAAGCTTTATTTTCCCTTGGTGAACCCATGCTGATTACTCCAGAGCACCTTCTTATCCTCTGCATATTTGGAGGTAACAGCCAGGATGAGCTGCTCAATCACTTTTCCAGGGATGGAGGTGAGGCTGACTGGCCTGTAGTTGCCTGGGTCCTCCTTCTTGCCATTTTTGAAGACTGGTGTGACATTGGTTTTCTTCCAGTCCTCTGGCACCTCCCCTCTTCTCCAGGACCTTTCAAAGAAGATGGAGAGCAGCTTAGCAATAATATTCACCAGCTCAAGTAGCAATCTCAGATGCATCCCATCAGGGCCCATGGATTTGTGGGTGTCAAGTTTCTCTGAGTGCTGTCTGACCCAATCTTCCTCTACCTAGGGCAAGTCTTCTCTCCAGGCATTTTATCTTGTTTCTAGGGTCTGGGATTCTAGAGGGCTGCCCTTGGTAAACACTGAAGCAAAGGCAGCATTCAGTAACTCTGCCTTTTCTCTATCTTTTGTAACCAGGGCACCTACCCTGTTTACCAGCGGGCCCATGTTTTCCCTAATCTTTCTTTTGCCATTGATATATTTGAAAAAACTCTTCTTGTTACTTTTTACATCTCTTGCCAGATTTAATTCCAATTGTGCCTTAGCTTTCCTTGTCACATCCCTGTATTTCCTAACAACATTTGTATATTCCTCTCAATAATAAGAACTGTGTTGGATACAAACAGGAAGAAATTGGCTTTTAATAAGCTGTTTGACTACAGCATCTCTTCTTGCATTATTCTCAGCTAGTTACAGTATGTTGGACACACCTTAAGAAACTACTGAACAGCATTTTGCTCCTTCTGCTCCCAAATAATTGGATAGTTTTACCACACACATGCTTTTCTGTTGAAACATGCTTTTTATTTCCCATTTTAATTTATCTGCTTGCCACTTTCATGGTGGCTCACTACCATTCGGTATTCAGGAGCTGGATGTAAAAGGCCCCTTGGTTTCCTCACCGTCTAGCTGGACAGAATCTCTATATTGGACTGTCGTTGTTCACACAGAGGCCGTAAAACAACAAGCAGGAGAGTATTTGAATAAGGGTCAAGCAATGAATTACACTAATATGCAGAAGGTCAGTCCAAGGCCTGTATATTAATCACATACTAGTTGAGATGTAGTTTGACATCTGCTGGGGATCTAAATAGCACATAAACTTTGTACTGGCTTTTACATCTGAAGAAGTTTCTTCCTCATAACCTCTGTTCTTGAGAAGTCCAGATGCTTCCTTGTGCAATGCTGTGGGTTTACTGCCCAGCCAAAGTGGTAGGTGCCCAGCTCTGGCTGTATTCACACTAAAAGGCAGAAAAAAAAGAGGAGAAATGCTGAGTCCAATAGTAGGATCTGCTAAAAGATATGAGCAGCCTGAGGGTAATGAGACTCAAGAGAGCCAAGAAAACTCCTAGGGAGTGGTAGAGCTGAACTAACAAAATTCTTTCCCATGCACATACCTAATACTTAAAATAATAAAAACACCTTTGGGGGACTACTGAGGCATGGGAAAACCAAACAAAATCAGCTCTGGATTTACTTTAGTTAGTAGCAAGGAATATCAGAGACCCTTCTACGTGAACTGGAGACTTAAGTGTTGCAAAATTCCAGAGAGTGTGATAAAGATAGACTTTTATTTACCAAGAAGGTATGTGTTTGTGCAATGTTCACAGCAGTGGTGGATTTACGGTCACTAATGGACTGTAATGATATTTCTCCTAGACTGGTTGGGATTGCTTCAGTTGCACAACCCTTCATCTGGCTGCAGAGTCCCCTACCCAATCACCACACTGATGTGGTAGCAGGTTGTTGCAGTAAGATTTCCAGTAATCTGAATTCAACTCCCACCATTTCACCATTATGGTATCAGCTTGTAATAAATATTCCATCCAAACTGTCATGCTACCAAAAAAGCCTTTTCTACTTCAGAATTGCCGTGCCTTTTTTCTCTTTTTTTTTTCATGAATAATGTAGGATGTTGTCTATCAAGGTCATAAAAATAATGGAGTGAGAAAAAGATGGTGTTACCTTGGCTGTAAATCATCTTGGAGATCATGATGTAATTACTTATCTCTCAAACTCCCTTTCCTGGGCTTATGATTTAATCAGAGGACCTGGTCTTGATCATCCCTGTTTGGTACAACATGACTACACCTGGTTGTGATTTGGTTGGTAAACACCAGTGCACCACAAAACAAATCTGAAAATCATAGACCCAAGTTGCCATTGTCTTCTTCGGTGGAAACAAGGCATATAAGTCACCAGAGAAGTTGGCAGAGTCCTTGGGAAGAGCCTTTTCACTTCTCTGTAGGTCTCTGTAATGTAAAGGTAGGAAATTCATAAGGAGGCTGGAAATTTCAGTGCAAGCTGAGCCTTTAGCAAACGTGATGAAGAAAGTCTAGCCTGCTTTTTCCTTGGCCTCCGCTCTGGAAGAATAGCATCCCTAACATTTATTTTTGCAATAGCTCTTTTTTATATATCTCAAATACTTACTCTTTCCTTCTTCATGGGGTACCTCTCCAATTCTTCCCTCAGGTTATATGATATAGGGTCATGGATAAGATTTATTTAACTATGCTTTTTAAAAATTAAGCATTTAGTCTGTGCTACTTGTCTGTTTTATTTTTTAATCAATGAAGATAAAAAGCCTCCTCCAAAGGGCAACTGATCCCATCCTAAAAGTGCATGTCTAATGTGGGAAGAATTGTTCTTTGAGGTGCTTTCTTTTTTCTCTCTCTCCATTGACTATAGAGGAACAGTAAGATAACTAGCTTAAATTAAACTTTCAAATTTACGTGGCTAAAGAAATGAACTGTTGGTGACTGAGGAAAGGCAGAAGCTGCTTTTCATATGCGGAGGAAGCAACAAGGCCATCCATCAGCCTCTTTGAACATGCAACCTTCCTGGGCCTTGCATGAAGGTGAATTGAAAAGCCTGGCAAAGCCAAAGGGCATTTCCAGAGCCTGGCCAGTGCAGTGGGCAGTACTGGCCATCTTCAGGCTATATCAAAGGTTGGATCTCTTATGAAACAGAAAGGGCTGGTTTAAGAGTTCCTTTGCATCTGTTTCAGAGGGTCAAGGAAAAGCTAGACTTTTCAGACAGTGGGAGAGAAGCAGAAGAAACCTTTAAAAAAAAAAGAGAGAGAGATTTGAAAAATGAGATGCAAAATAATGACAGTTAGCTTGCAAATGGCTCTGCTATCTGTATATACAGTTTGGTCTGGGATGCTGCTATTCTGTAGTCCAGGAAGGAAATAGGAATAGGTTAATGTGTGGAGTAATTGTCCCTGGCCTGGAGCTGAAAGTTGCTTAGGGACATGCTAGGACTTTAATGCCAGTATTTAAACTTATATAAAAACATCCAACATGCCATATGATTATTACTGATCAAGATTATTTCTCTTTATGAAATTTAAAGAGAATACGTAATTCTTTTTAAAAAGATTTTTGCCTAAAATTTTAGATTTTGCAAAGGTGAAAGAAAATGCTTGTTTTTATAGCCACAGACCTCAAAGACAGACAAGTGTTTTTTTCAGATCACTCTATTGTGATTCATATTTTATCAGTGATTCTGAGGAGAGTTACAGCTTTTCCTGGTTATGCTGAAGAGAGTATCGGTTGTGCAAAGCCTGAAATATGAGCTCTATATTATTTATATATTCACATACTTATGTGTAGTTTTAGGTAAGCCGTAGTGAATGAAAGAAATACCTGTGGTTTGACCACTGGAATCATGGTAAATATCCATATGCAGCAGTTCCCTCCCTTCCCCCCAAGCATACACTTTGCATTCAACTTACAAGTAAATCAACCTCCTCTGGTTTCATACCAAGAGATAAATATTAAGCTACAGATCCTGCTTAACTGAGAAATTTCAAGGCTTGCTTTTTTCCCCCTGTCTTGTTTGTTCTTCAAAGCCTAAGCAAGATGAAAGCCTTCGGCACTAGTTGCCTGCTGTGCTTGGTCCCAGTACCTGTTTGGTGACGTCAGGGCTACGTGCAGTGGGGAGCAGCGCTCTTTGCACTGATGTCCTGCCAGCTGAAAACCACCAAGTCCAAAGCAAGCTGAGTGCTACAGCCCAGAGCACAACTGTGAAAAATCCTTGAGTGAATTCCTGCCTCGTTTCATCTGTGGAAAACATCACTGTTGTCAGAGAGGCCAGGATGAGAGACTCTAGGGGATGAAAGACACTAGGGCTGTAGCTATTCCAGCAAATTAAAGATGCCCAGGATTATTTTCTGGCCCTGGAGCTGACCGGCAGTCTGGCTACACCCAAACTGTTAAACTCTTCGCCTCCAAAACAGGGTGACCAGGGTAGCAAACATTCCCTGAAGGGAATGGCTCCTGGCTCACATTACCTTTCAAGTCCAGGCCCAAAAGTTGCTTGGGAGAGTTATTGGGCCCATGCCAAACCCTGCCAAGGGCCCAAGTTTTTACATCTAACAGATGGAGGCAACCAGGTTGCAGTGCCTGGGAACACAACCTAGCATTGCACTAGTACAGAGTAATCTCACTGAAGGTCTGAACTTTTTAAGAGAATAATAAAGCAATCAAAAAGACATGTAATAAAAATACTTCAACAGCTTTCAGGCTTTCTTTAGAGCTGATCAAATATTAAACCCTATCACTAATTTGAGATACTAAAGCTTTCATTGTCTTTACCTCAACCTGAGCTCCTTTGCTATTTGTGATGCTTCCTAGCTGTGCACACATTCTAATAAAGTACAAGATTCTGAAGCCTCTGAGTATTTATATACTAAATTCTTGAAGCCTCACTGACTTTATACATTTATTAAAATGAAGGTTACTTGGGCTTGGGAGCTTAACAGCTGCTTGTCACCTCAGAGATGTGAAAACCTGATGCTTAAGATATCCATATGTATTTTTTCTATTACCAAGAATTACAAAAATAGTGAGAATGTAGTCAGAACATTTGTTACCTTCAACTTATGTTGTTTACTCAGTATTAATGCCCATTATAGAAGCATGTGGAATAAAAAGCACAACCCCTATTTTGTTCATTTTAGGTCACAGTCTCTATAGTCTCAGGCACTGCGCCCAGCAGCTCAGGCTGCTCTTTGCTCTATGCATGTGCCCACACTTTTGCTTCAAAGCAACTCTCGTTCTTCTGGCTGCTGATTGGATGAGCTCAGGTTTACTTCTGCTCAAAGCAGAACTGACACTCGTGTTGCCCAGCCTGATTTTCCAGCCCTTAGGAAAACAGCAAGAGCGTCCATCTGATACGGAGTTAACATATTCATTTTTAACCCCTGCGTATTTTCCCTTGAAAGGAGCTCTCCAAGATAAATGGAATGACACTCATTTGCCTGGAAACTCATTTTTGTTCAAGTCAGGCACGAGGCCTTGTGTACAACAAACTTCAGATGGCTGAATATTTTCTAGCACAGTTTGGGTGCTTAGGCCAGGGCTGGAGCTGGGTTGGAGACTGGGTGACTCATGGCTGGACAGGGGCCAGGCATGTTACAGGCTACACTTAACATCAGCCCTTCAGCATACCAAGTTCCCCCATCCCTGCACACCCCTGCAATAGGGTGCAGGGTGACCTGCAGAAGGGGTCACCACCCCTTCTGTAGGTTCTCTCACGAGCTACATTTAGCCTCTTCCCAGACGGAGTTGCAGCACTGCAAATGAAATAAAAGTAACTTCGGAATATTCTATTTGTAAATGTTAGGAAAGTCACAAAACGTACAAATGGGGGCTAGTCGTGGGCTTTGTTTAAACTGTGGCTGCTGAGCAGAACACAATATTAAATCCCTCTGAGAGTCTTACAAATGCACCCACAGACCTCAGCCCAACCCAAAGAGCTCAGAAAGATGCATCTCTTCCCCTCTCCCAGGTGTCCCAGTGGAAGCAAGATCTCTGGTGTTGCTTCAGATTTACAGCCAGGTACCCTCAAAGGAGACTCAGACCTGAATTTTGTCATAATTATGTGCTTTTTGTTGTTATTGTTTTTTTCCTACATCTCAGGTGAAGATACAAATGATTTTTCAGTACTTTTACTATAGTTTTCTGTTCAACTTCTCTCAGCAGATTTGCGTCTTGCAGATGATACGGGACTGACACACTTCGAACCCAATTGTGCTCACCAGAGATGAAATAGAGCAGGATAAAAATAAAAAAGCAAGAGGAAAGAAAAGTGCTGCCATAAAATGAGGAAAGATTCCCTTGCGAAATCTATGTGAATAAGGACTGGGTTTTGTAACCAACACATGCAGTGACCTGTATGTACTTAAGACACTAGCGCAGCAACCCATGTGCAAGCACATGGCCCCATGAACGTGCTAACATTCACTCTCCCACACAGATACATAGACTCAACAGGACACACTTTTGTCCAAGTCATCCAAGTTTCTCACACAGGCCTCACTTGTTTCCACTTCGTAGACAGTACAGACCTCTGCCAATAAGAAACAAAAATACTTTTACTTCCTAAAATGTCTCACAAGGAGAACCAGGTGATTTGAACACCCTGAGTGTCCCCTCAGCAGCATTCACAGTCCAATCTTGCCTGCTGTGACCTCTACACTTGTCCAGGTGTAATTATCAGGTGTCGTCCTGGGGCACCTCAGCTCTCCGGTGGCACTATGCTGGGTGACAACCCACTTAGCTGTCCTTGCAAGTCCACTCAGTATCACAGTCCTTTAAAACACAAATGCATGTCCAGTTTTGTCAGAAACTCTGTAATTAAAATTAGAGAAAGTGCAATTTTGGTCATCTAACTACACCTATGCAGTAGATCTTTGCCAACATAGTTGTGTCTGTCAGGCAACATCATTCTTCACACCTGTGTGGATAGAGTTTTGCCAGAAGTCACTGCTGTAGTCCTGACCTCATTCTTTCCCTCCTGTTTGAAATGTGCTTTGAGAACCACGGGTATTTTTCACATAAGATAAGAAAGCAGAGGAGGAGTCTGAAAACAACGGCCAGTTGTTTCCAGCTCAGGCCGGCATTGTTTGGCTGCTTTATCTTCTACCTGTTCTTATCACTTCACCTCTCAAATGTATCTGTACCACCTGCCATCTCCCAAAACAAAGAAACAGAGAAGAAGAAAAAGGAAAAAAGGAGGCCTTAAGAGTCACTTAACCTGTTCAGCTGTGAGTCCAGAAAGCCTCACTCCTGAGCCTGTCCTCATCCAGGCACTTGGGACTTTCTGAAGCACTTTGAGTAACAGGCAGATAGTGCTGCAGAGCCGAGTGAGGCAGGGACTGTCCTCCTGTCTCTGTGAAGGGACAGTGCACAAATGGTGTCTGCTAGGATGAGTATGGAAACAAATGTACCTCTCACTGAAATTAAAAACAGTTTAAATAACCAGCTAGACTGCAGAAGGAGATAAAAAGCCTACTGCTGTGCATTGCCTTTGCTGTCTGTGCTGTGATTCTGTTTCAGCTGTTACGAATGGAGGGAAGGAAGAGAAAGATAATAAGGAATAAAGAGGCATAATAAAATTCCAAGCAGACACATTAGTGAAACAGAACAGAGAAAATATAGCCATTTAGGGTACAATAAATGGCATGTTTAATTAGTTTGAGCAGCTTTCTCAGAGCGATAGGCCCCTTAGACTTAGCTAGTTTGAGAGCTAAAAGTCTCATTGAATGTATATTATATTAATGTTTGAACAGTGAAGTTGGACAGCTGAGCAGAGGGCAGGCTACCTGTTCTGCCAGTTCTGCTCCCGTGGAAACAATAAACTCTCAGAGATGAGGACAAGCAGCTAGGCACCAAAAACTTGTATCTTTCCTACCTGAAAGAAACTCTCTGAATCAGAGCCCCAAGATCAGATGAGTGTGGACAACATTGGTCATTACATGTGAGCACAGCAGAGGGGTAGGGACTGGAATTCAGAGCTCTAAGTCCCATGAAAGGCAATGTGCATTTTGCTATGGGCTGCAACTGGGAAATGGATCAGGCTCAAGAGTAATAGCTTCTGAAGATTCAAAAAAATCTTTCCTTCTGAAAATATTCTGAAAAACAACAAAAAAGGGAAAATCACATGTGCTCAATAGGTATTTTTTCCCAGGAATGACATAAAACTCTGTAGGAGAACTGCATTAGTGCTGGGTTGCCTGAGGGCTCTAACTGATTCCCAATTTAAAGGAGTCTATTTTTTTTTTTTTACATCTACCTTAGGAAGATGGTAAGCCCCCTGTCTGCAGGAGATACTGCCACAGTGCAGGATATGGTAAGATCATGGTTCAAATTACTTTCCTACCACTCCTCCTCTCACACCTATGTAGGCATTGCTAGTACATCTTGAGAGCTATTCTGTCCCCGGCATCCGTAAGGGAAACCATGAGGAATTTTCCCCACCACATATGATGAACTGGAGCAGCACACGACATGTTAATAAAAACAGAATACCTGCTTAAACAATACTTGCACTCATATGTCTAATTCACCTATCTGACAATCATGAATACCACCAGAAGACTGGGTTATTCAGTGAATAAATACACAATTTTGTTCATTTTTGCACACACTATCTACATGGCATGCACATTTGCAGTTTCTATGTGGGTGTATTATGCAAATGAAATTTCTGGCTTGGTAAAAAAAACAGACCAGTGCTTTTCTATATATTAGTGTACTTAGGATTTACTAATATTTTGTATGGCTCAACAAAGACACCTCTGATTGATCGTGGATCTAAGACTGACCAGGAACCTGCTAGACAAAGCTAAATGATGAAAATGAGGCATGTTGAAAGACAAATCCTGAAAATGTTGTGGGAGACAGAAGGAGCTGATAAAGTCGAGAAGGAGCCTCATGAAATCAAACGGAAATGCTGTGCATTATGCTCTGCAGTGGCAGCAGTGGCAGTGCTGTCTGCACTGCGTGCCTTGCAGTGCTCCATGGCTACCTCTCCAAGTGCTCTGCTCTGCTCATGGGTTCTCCCTGCCTGGTGGGAAAAGTAGCTCACCCAGCTCACCCAGAAGAAAGCTGGAACCCAAAAGCTTGAAGCAATAATGCACCAGGGCGGCACAATTCAAATGTGTTTGATCTGTTTCTGCTTTTCCTTAGGCAGCATGAGTTATTTTAATAGCAAACTTCATTATCATTGTAAGTTGGCGGCCAAATGTGCTAGAGGTATACTTATTTGTTAAATAAATACATGGAGTATGCTTCACTGATTCACCACACCCACACCAGGCTCTGAATAATTATAGGCTTGTTGCCAGGCAAGCTAGACTTTGATTTTTTTTTTTTTTTTGGCAAGCAGAGGTCTTATTCATATGTCATAAATAACTGACTTTGGTGAAGGAGATAAGTTCTTACACAAAAAAATGATGATTGTTCTGAATATGGATTTGCATGGACTTCTATAATGCAGAAGGTGGGTTGTGTTTAGTTATTACCAATAATCAGTCACTGCTAAACCTCAGAAGAGATGTTGTCTATGAAATACGGACCATTGCAAGAAGGAAGAATGTGCTATGGAGTAGGGATACTCTCTTTAAACACCCCTGCATGTTAGGGAAGTTTAACTTCAGGCATTTTAAAATGCTTGCTATAGGTGCCAAACTTAGACACTCTTCAGTGTATGTAGCTCTATTATCAAGAAACACTCCTAATTATGCTTTGGAAAGCACATTTTGATATCTAGGAATTAATCACTCCAAAATTACGTTATTTTGGCACTAGCCATCTTCATGTTCTGAGGTTTCTCCATAGTCAGTAATCTGGCTTGCTTTCTTGCCTCCTTCTCTGCAGCTCTCAGAGACGCACAGTTTTGTCCTAGAGACAGGGTGAATGTAGACTTTTGTGAATAACCATATCCATTCCTTAGAAAAGTCTGACTAGGGTGAGTGAAAGTCACTGCTTTTATCTGAAACAATACCTTTCTGGCACAGGAGCCAGCATGAGGAGTCAAATCTCCACAGCTTTCTATCCAACATCTTTCACCAGTCATATACCTTTATACAAAAACTAAATGAGAAGGAAGGATTGATAACTCTAAATATCATTTTTTCATCAAGATTTTTAGTCACATCTTAATCTGTTCACAGAATCACAGAATCACAGAATGGTTAAGGTTGGAAGGGACCTCTAGGGATCATTTAGTCCAACTCCCCTAGATGTCAATCAGGGACACCTAGAGCACGTGATACAAGGTGGTATCCAGGCAGATTTTGAAAATCTCCAGAGAAGGAGACTTCATGACTTCTCTTGACAGCCTGTTCCAGGGCTCTGTGTGTCATCCACACAGTAAAGAAGTTCTTCTTCATAAGGAGATGTAACTTCCGTGTTTCAGCTTGAACCCATTACCTCTTGTCCTATTACTGGCCACCACAGTGAAGAGTTTGGCCCCATTCTCCTTATATTCTCCCCTAAGGTACTTTTCTCTTCTGTAGGCTACTCTTCTCTTCTCTAGGCTAAACAGACCCAGCTCACTTATGCTTTCCTCGTAAGATAGATGCCCAAGTCCCTTAATGATCTTTGTTGCTCTACAGTGGACCCTCTCTAGAAGCTCCACGTCCCTCTTGTGCTGCAGAGCCTAGAACTGCACACAATACCCCAGGTGCAACCTCACCAGAGTTGAGTAGAGGGTGAGGATCACCTCTCTCGACCTGCTGGCAACACTCCTCTTAACGCAGGCCAGGATCCCATTGGCCTTCTTGGCCACGAGGGCACATTGCTGACTCATGGTTAACCTGTTGTCAAGAAGGACTCCCAAATCCTCTTCGCAGAGCTGCTTTCCAGCAGGTCAACCCCTAATCTGTACTGATGTCTGGGGTTATTCCTCCTCATGTACAGAACCCTGCACTTGTCCTTCTTGAACCTCATGATGTTCCTCTCTGCCCAACTCTGCAACCTGTCCAGGTCCCTCTGAATGGCAGCACAGCACTCAGGAGTGTCAGTCACTCCACCCAGTTTGGTATTGTCTGCAAACTTGCTGAAGGTGCACTCTATGCCCTTGTACAAGTTAATGATGAACAAACTGAAGAGCACTGGACCCTGTATTGACCCTTGCAGGACACCACTGGCCACAGGGCTCCAACCAGACTTGGCCCCATTTATCACCACCCTCTGAGATCTGCCATCTAGTTCTCGATCCAATCACTGTCCACTCATCTAGTCCACACTCTGGAGCTTTCCTGTGAGGATGTTATGGGAGACTGTGTTGAAAACCTTGCTTAAGTCAAGAGAGACAATATGTATAGCTTTCCCATCGTCCATCCAGCCAGTCATCCCATTGTAGATGCCTATCAGGTTTGTCAAACATGACTTTCCCTTGCTGAATCCATGAGGACTACTCCTGATCAGCTTCTTTTCCTTCCCATACCTAGACATGTTCTCTAGGATGAGTTGCTCAATCACCTTTCCAGGCATGGAGGTGAGGCTGACCAGCCTGTAAGAGCCGTTCACATTGGTTGGTCACCCATAAAAACAGGGACCACCAACAGAATACCAAATATGAAGTGGTTGTACTGCTGTGAAGGTTAAAATACAGCTACTGGCCAAGAAACTGTTTAAGGGATATTGCATAATTCCAGGCTCTTGCCTTTGTGGACATCTTTGGCTTCCCAACTCCCATTTCTAATTAACCTGCATAAGTGAGGCCTCCTAGCAGGAGAAGGAAAGCGTTTGCATGCTCGCTGAGGGGACATGTGTCAGAGATCCATGGTTGATCAGGTGTCCTGTACTCCCTAGGACTGCAGTCCGGGAACTGCAGGAATATCTGTTGTCCTCTGCTCTCTTTTCACCCTCCATCTCCTCTGTTTAGAAAACTTTAGCTCAATAACAAAAGATGTGGCAATTCTCCAGCAGTGCCACATGGTATGTGCAGCTCTGTGCACATATTGATAATGCTGGTGTGAATAGCTAAGGCTAACAGGCTATGACTATGAAAGCAGCTAATTAATGGACTATAGTAGAATATTTCCCTCTCCTTGTGAAAAATGGCCCCTTTGGAAATCTTATTTTTGTTTTCTCAAATTCTTCTTTTTTTTTCTCTCTTCTATGTCATTTTTCCTCATTCTCCTACTTTCCTTTTTCATATTTTGATTATAGAAAAAAAGACATAAAATTGTTATAGTATTCCAAAACATTAATATCTTTTGTGAACAAATTGTCACTTTCTTCTACAACTCTGCTAAGGATGGAAGCATGATACAGTGAGGCTGAGTCTCATAAACATTTGCCTCCGCCTTCATATTTAGATCTTTTGTTTTACAAAATCTCCAGGCTTTTCAATTGGGTTTTATTTCTCCTGTAGTTTCATTATTCTCAGTCCACTCTCACTGACATTTCATTATTGTAAGTAAAAAAGGCCCTAACTACTGTACAAAGAGTACAACAGCTGTTATTTCAAAACACCCTTTAACTCTAACTGATTTATATTTCAAAACAGTGGGGCAAGGAAGAACAGTTGCAACAATGTATGGAGAACAATGGCATCTTCTGTCTTATAGAGAAGTCAGAACACAGTTGAGAGCCTTGGAGGTAAGCCATTCACTAGATTAGAGTTACAAAGTCTACAGTAGGTTGAATGGGAGAGGTGGAGGAGAAGCTGTAAAAAAATCTTTTTCAAAACCTTTATTGCGTGGCATTTTTGTGGCTTTCCGTCTTCAGGAGCTGATATTGCTAATCCTTTTTTAAATGGTGTTTGAACACCGCTGTCCTCAGGGGTCCACCCGTTTCTCAGCTCCACCTCCTTTCTCCTTACTCCTTTGTTCATGCATCCTGGATTAAATCCTTATGAGATTGATAAGGAAAATAACTGGCTTGGCATTGAACATTGTGGCACCAGAATGGCTGCCCAAGTTGATTAACATTGGTCCAAGAACATTTTAGATTGACTAATCACTTTGCAGGCTCTTGAAGTTAAGGAGAGGGAGCTTGCAAGAGAAAGAAGGCATTCCTTTTCACTTCCTTCAGTGAAAACTTTCTAGAGAGAAAGACTGGAAAAGACAAAAAAAATACTGTTTGTCATCACAATGCCTCATTAGCTGTAGTAGGAAAAGCTGTCTTTCCTGAGGAATGGTCATGGACATTGAATCACAACTCATGGTGATACTATTCTGTCAGAAATTTGCTGACTGATATAATTATTCTTGTATTGGAAGGGGTCTTTTTTTCCAAGGGGAGAGAGGATTGTGACTACATGTGAGCTAACACAGTTCTGCTCATGTTAGTGGAGCTGACCACAGCTGGAGATGTGGCTTGAAGGCTTCAGTCTCAAAATATCCCTTATTTATTTATTTTTGTATTATTTTTGCTACCTTTAATTCGCTGTCGGAAATTTAATCATTGAAAGGAGATCAACCCTATGTTGATAGAAATAATAGTGAAATTTCAAATGGATTTGATGTTCCTTTTCATTTTCTCATAAACTGCACTATTGTGCACCCCAAGTTCACTATAGATAGGTTTGGTATCATTCTGTGGAAGTGACAATGTCTTTTAAGTGCAGATAATTTATTTTTGGAACCTTCTTTTAGTTCACGTGAGAGATCATTAACCAAAGAGACATTGTCCGCCTTGAGCAGAGAATAAACACAAAAGAAATAAATGGTTTACTAATTATTTGCTTTCTATCAGCATTTTACTGCTTTTTACCGATTTTATTTACAAAATGGAAAAAAAATGTGAAGAATGCTAATATTAAGAAGGAACAGCAGGTTACGGAAATAAGGTGAGTCAGATAATAAGTATACTTAGTTTGTGACAACCAGTGAAGCATATTGTGTAGGTGAGAAGAATGCTCTTCAAGATAGGAAATGAGCATCTACAGAGGTTTACTGAAGGAGTGGCTAGATGCTGAACAACACATCTTTGCTGTAAAAATGAGTCTTGTGTTCATTTTAGTTTCCGTTTCTGGCTTTATAACCTCACTCAACCAAGTGATAACACAACAGTGTAGTGTGCGTTCATCTCATTGGCAAACAACATGGGGTTAAATCAGTCAATAAAGTAAATTGTAGCTAGACAATCAGGTTAAAGCATCTTTAGTCAGCTGTCAGGACTAGTCCTGCTTCAGGCAACAGATATGACCACTACGTATATCACACTTTGGACATCTCATAAATTGGGATTTGACATTTTGAACCAAAACTGCAGGTCTTTTTTCAAACAAACGAAGTAGGTTAGCTTTCATGGCTTGTAGTGATGGACTTTGTGGGGACAGCACTCGCATTCAAATCATGATCATAACAACTACAATCATAATAATAATAACACACAGAAAGTGAAATAACAGACTGCTGATAATGTTGTACTGAACATGTGTTTCTTTGCAGTAGGGAGGGAGGTCCAGACATTCCTAACCACTTTTTAAATAGTCCTCACTGAAAAAAATGCTGACATTTTCTTTCTCATTATGATGTCTGTGAAAATGGAGAGACTAATCATTGATAATAAGACTATTTAGATTTATAGTTATGATAATGATTTTTTTTGGAAAATATACAGCATATCTCTGCTTCAGGGCATACTAATTTTTAAGATAGAGATCAGATGTGGAAAAGAATATACCATATTTCCACTGCAAGGTCTTCCACATGTTCTCTTGGAGCAACTTCTCCTGGATCCTCTCAGAGGCAGGCTGCTGTTTTGCAGCCTGTGCAGGTCTGATTTAGTCAGTCAATCCCTACATATTTATTTTTTATCACTGAATCTGTTTCCCTCAGATTTGGCTTTGAACGCCATAATCTGTTTAAAGAGTTGAAGAGCCAGAAGGACATGGAAGAACCGAGGCAGGGCTAAATTTTAAAATGAAGATGCTATTGACAGAGTCTGCCTAAAATCTGGAGGCAACACAAGAGCTTAACACCAGCAGGGGAGTGCATATGGACACAGGCTGGTCTAGGACTCAGCCACTGTCTCCTTTCTCTCCCAGGTAAATCCTGGCCTCTTTACATTCTAATATCCACTGAAACCCACAGAAAAGATCTAGCTGTGTTGTTTGCCTGGCTGCCGCTGTGCTCACAGTTAGGGACAGAGCAGTAAAATACTGCCTGCTGTTATGATGCCTGCCCTTGACATTCAGCCAAGCAGCTGGGACTTTATCAGGGAGTGGACTGAAAGGATTTTTGCCTTCTTGTTTTTTTTTAGGAGGCTGGATTAAATTATAAATAAATACTCTATTCAAGAGGGTAAATGCTGAGTCTCTGATTTAATAGAATTATTAATCCCAGAGGGAAGTGTGTCTCATGGGGAGATCTCACAGTGAGATGCAGACTTCTGAAGATATATCTTAGGAACATTATTTATGTTTATTTTTTAATTCTGTGGTAGCTCTCAGGAGCTTTGAACCAAGTGCCTCTTAACCTGGGTCTCTATAAAACACAGGCTGAAAGGGTGATCCTGTTCCAGAGGGCTTATTCTCTTCAACATGCTGATATTTGAGCTGATATTGTTTTACTTAAATCAAGCTAGTAAAATATACAGTGAGTGCTGGCTGGGTGCTTTCCTGTCTTTCTGTCTGTACTTTGCTTGGCCACGTTTCTTTCACCTTTGTGCACTCTAACATTCTTTGCATGGTTTTGCCATTTCTATCTTCAAGCATGTGGTCTGACTCAGTCATGCCCGATAGTCACTTGGCACAGCATAAATTAAAAAAAAAAAGATTTTTTTTTCATTTTATCTGACTTTATTTCTGCGTGTTAGTAACTTTCTGAAAACGGTGAAGGAAGGAATGTGAAGGAAGGTACTATAATGAAACATCTCTCCTGGCTCTGCTCAGGACCGATTTTTTTTTCCTATTTCCAAATGCTCATTGACCATTTCACTTGGGCTGCACATACTTTTCTTGTATCTACTGACATCTGGTAGGTTCTAGTCAATTCTTCATGTTGTTTAGCACTGCTGTTTTTCCCTGCTACACATGGTAGAAGATATGAACAGAGTTAAGAGGCAAGATTTACTCAGGCCAAATTGATAGCAAAGAGTAATTTCATATTCTTTAGGAATAGAGAGAGCCATACAGTTTGATGAATTTGAGTTCCTTATCTATACAGGTTATTTTCAAACTTCTTTTTCTAGCACTTGGAAGCAGTGTTGCCTCTATTAGAGAAAACCGTTGGAGAAGAGCTATTTTCTTGCTCCCAGAGTTTATGTACAGGATTGCCATAGCCTAATTTAGAGTTTGATTTGTTAAAGTTAGCCTAGTGCTAACTTCAGTTAGTTTCTGAATTAGTGCCGTTAGTTTCTGAATTAGTCTCAGAAACCCCAACAGGCTGAATGCTAACCCATGAACGAAAGTCTGCAGTTGTTTAAGATTCTGGAGACAATGGTGACTGACAGTGTAGTCCTCATAGTAAGGAAATAGGAAAGGAAAGCCAGTGACAGAGAGAAGGATGTCGGGCGACTTCCTAGAGGCTCAAGACGGGGTGGAGAGATATGAAGAAAGAAGACTCTTGCGTTCAGAATTAGATGAAAATGTGAGTCTTAATTTCCCCACTGGTGGGAAGGGAATTCACCTGATTGTTGTCAATATTAACTTAGTAATACTTGTGAGGCATTCAGTTGTTATGTATTTTTTGGACTTGGAAAACCAAGTGACTGAGGGGGAAAATAAGAAAACCATTATGAGTGGTATGGAAAAGGGAACAATTATTTACACACCAACCAACTGAAATGATTGTGTAGCATATTTGAAAGAAATGGAAGGAAATACTTTTCCTCACCAGAAGTCATCTGCTTCAGCCCCCACTGAAAGCAAGGGTAACTGTGATGTTAAGTTTGTGATGATGAACACCTGATCACAAAACCACCTGATCATCAGATTGTTTTAAGATCAGGTAATTACAGGGTTGAAGTATTATGCACTAGGAGTTTGGCTTAGCTGAGAATGAACTACTTTTGTTCTGCCTTTTTCTAAATTTTGATTGCTCCACTTAGAAGTATTAAACGCATTCTAATGCATTAGAGGAGAATTTTCCAGTGCTAGGATAGGCCATTGAATGCCAGCCTTGCAGACAGTTGTATAGTTTGATGTATAAGAGTTGCAACTTGTCCTAGCAATTATAAACCCCACCTGCAATTATTTTTAGGCATAAGAGGGGAAGCTAGATTTATATATGAATATAGCAAACTTGCAACATTGCCATAAAGTTATGTGCTGAGGCATGTAGGGCCTGGGCAGGTTTAGGCTGCTGACAGGCTGAATCTTGGGTGGCACCATCTTAGTGAACCAATTAAATAATGGGTGCTAGTTTCCTAAGGCTATGACCTAAGGAAAATTTGCATTGTTCCGCTGAAAGTTGGAATTAGTGAGTCAAACTCTTTCCTGAGTTACACTAGCTAAACAGTGACCTCAGCCTTGTTACCCCAGATTTCCTTTTGACCAACAACACCGAACCTAGAGTAGAAGACTTGCATCCAATTTTGAAATGAAATCTTTCTCATTTTCTCTGAAATAAACTAATCCTTTTGTGTTTCAAGGGCTTGATGATAAAACTATTCATTTAAATTTGGAATAAAAAGGGAAAATGCAAGGGGAAGTATAAGGGGAGGGTCTGAATGAAGGAATTCTGACTTCGGAAATCTGAAGTTAAAGATTTATGAATAAGTAGGAGGATAAAAGAATATGTAAATTTACAGCTCAGTTTAGGCTGAAATTTACACGGAAAGGAACAAAGGGGTGGAGGACTATGCCATACCTGTCAGCTGCATTGGCTGGCATGGTGGATCACAGGTCTATGTCACGAAGCTTGCATTCAGCTGGGAGCTATATAAGCTCCAGAGTCATTCTGTGGTGTGTGTGTGCATGTATGTGTGTGTGTATATGTGCTCTGGGACCCTGTACACATCTCAAGGTTGTTTTTTGCCACAAAAAACAGAAGGCTCGCTTGAGGAAGGACTTCAGGGATGACTGTCCAGTTTTGCAGGACAAGTAAATGGGGTCTATGTAGAAGAACAAGGAGGCAGAATTGAGGTGAGTGATCCCAGATCAGCTATTCGTGTACTGTAGAAAGCACTGCATGCCGATAGAGCATACGTACTGTGCAAAGCAAAGAAATATTGAAATATGAAAGAAAATTCTACACCTTAATGAAATCGCAATCTAGCCTTGTGTGCAGGCCAGAATAAACCAAGTTCCCTCTTAATGGCAGCAGCAGCATGATCACAGTTCACTTTCCAGGAAGGGGATTCTCTTGTGGGCTTTCACTGAAAGGCTGGGATGAGAAAGCAAAAGGTTGATCGTGCAATATCTGGAAGAACTGATGTGCTATACTTAACCCACATACCACCTGCTACTAATGCAGGATTTGTATGCTTTGGCATTAAATTATAGGAGAGAAAGATGCTTCCACATGAGGACTCACAAAGATATGACAACACTGAGTCAGCAGTGCAGAAAATGAAGGGATTAATACAAAAGGAAGGAAAGGATATTTTCCTGCCAATGCAGACTATGAACAACGTGCTATCTCTTTGTAATGCACTAAGCTGTGATGGGCTGGTGACCAAGATGTTGCTTTCCCTCAGTGGGCTTATCTGCTGGGGCCCCTGGCTACAGACATCTGCCAGGACAGGAGGGAAGCCAAAAGACAACCACTGTGTCTGAGCAGCCAGGGGGAATGATAGAGCCAAGGATCGGAGGCCATAGACTCACGAGAAGATCAGAGTGCCGCTGAGTAACTGCTACGTGAGGCATAAATGAAAGGCAGGAGCTGGAGACCCAGTGCAAAACAGAGCACAGGAGAGAACAAGGCACTTGGGACAGTGGCTGGGACAAGACCAGCTGCATGGTGATGTCTGCCAGCCCAGAAGCCTGGAACAGGGCAAGGGTATGAATAAACCATCTGCTAATGGGGAAGAGACATAAGTAAGGAAAATGGGTAACCAGAAAGGACAGCCCAAAATTGCCCTGCAGAGGGAAGGCAGCAGATGGAAACAACTCTTAAATCAACACTGAGACAGGAGGATCAGTGGGTACCCTGGAGGTCCCTTTTTCTGTGTGGGAGTCCACTGAAGGACATGTCCTTAGGAAGGGTTATAGGTCAGGAAATGCTGGCTGCAATGAGAGCTCAAAATATGGGTCTTGCCCTCCAGAGGCTGCAGGAGGAAGACTTTGGATATAGCAGAAAGCATCAGGTCTCTTGTTTGCCATGTCACAGTCTCTAGTGATAAAATGTCTGTAGGTGGCCCTCTTCATGCTGAGCCCTCTGCTGGGAACCTTTCCTGGCCACAGCCACCCTGTGGCAGGTGGAACAGCACCACTCTGCTACTGAGGCAGTGCTAGCTCTGGAGCGAGTGCTGGCCTCTATGTCAGGCCTGCTGGACTGCTGCTTTGGCCATGTCTGAAGCCAGGAAAGAACGTCTCTAGGTAGTTTAAATTCTTTGCCTGAGTCTTTTATTATTTATCACTTGTGCAAACGATGCCTCTTCTGAAAAAAAGTCAGAAAGCAGCTTGTGCGTGTTCCCATTTTGCAGTGAGGATCGTTACTTTTGGAATCAGTGGGAAAAGCACCGACCTTGCACTGGCATGACGTAGAGGAAAGCTTCAGAGGCCGTCCTGTAATTTTAGAACAAGTACGGGTCATCTTCATTTTTCGCGTGGGGCAGCTTTTTTTGGTCACTATGGTCCTGTGAGAGCTGCTCCACACCTGCAGAGCCACAGCGCCATCTACTGCCATTGGCTTCCTTCTCCACCGTATCATGCGCTTTTCCTACTCCCTCACATCATTAAACCTAATAGGCAAAGTCCCCCTTCCACTTACACCTCTCCCCCTCGAACTAATGCAGTTTGGTTAATGTTTGATTACATTATGCTAAATGTCCTCGATGACGTAATTTTTTTTTCTCCTTTAAATGCTACTGTATTTCTTTCACTATCCTAGCTCCTTGGGAAAAAATATGTTTTGGTTTCTCTAACGGAGAGTTCACGAGCACTATGTAAATGTGGTTTGTAGATTAAGAGGAGATGTGTATTAGGAATTTCTCCAAGACTTACCTTAAACACAGAGTTTTTATTTTGGTCTTTCAGGTCCAGTAAATATCATTGGGAATATTATTGCCTTTATGCTAGATATTTCATAATCCTAATGATTCAGATATTGCTCTATAAATTATGTATGCTGAAGTTGGAAAAAAATCTTGAAGATATCATTTTTTGAGTAATTTCTTCATGTCTACTACTATGTAAGAAGTAGAATTCAGTCCACCTGGGAAAGGGCTCCAGGGCACTGTCTGATTCTCCATTCGCACACATTAATTCCAGCTTTCCTTTCACTGGGAAGGAACTTGCACGTTTTTCTCATCCAATCCACTGCAACTGCGGGCAAGTGTGACCATGTAATTACTTTCCTTTGCCCATGTGTTTGGTGAAGACTGCAAAATGCTTGGTTAGGGTGAATGCCCTGGGAAGGTAATATTGCATAGTTCTGTAGGCTGACAGGCTAGGAAATTTATTTGTCCCGAGTTGTGAGTTTTGATTTATTTGCCTCTACTGAACCCCAGTGATTGATTTTTGTCAAGTTATTTCAACTCTATTGGAACTTGTTCAACATAATAAAGAAAAAAAAAAAAGTAAGCCCTGGTTGTTTGGAGAAATACGTGATTTGAAATCTCTACCTTCTTGTGACTGCTCTGCAGTATTTAGATTTAATCACCTCAGATGATGCAGAGAGTTTCATTCTTAGGGTCTCAGAGTCCTATGCTGTAAATTGCTGACATATCCTATCCTATCCTCTCCTCTCTTCTGTTTGAAGTATAATGACGTAAAGTAGTGAGGGACTGATTTCTCTCATCCCTGGGTCTTTCTAGTAAGCACAAGCTCTGCAAGGTGGCTGTTCTGGCAAGAACATTGTGATTGCTAGCAATGTGTGTGCGTGTGGCAATGCCTCCTGCACAATGCTTTGAGTCTGTCATCAGCGAAGCTCAGAATTCAAAGACAAAACCTCCTTTCATGTGTTCCTGGATAAAATCTTCTAAAAGCAAGGCATTTAATATTGCAACAGTTCAAGTTGTAACACTGTTTGGATTATTGCAGACTTTGAATTAGGTTTGCAGATGTTTGTACTTCAGCAAATCTCTTGAGGGAACTTGTGACAGTCTTTACATTTTCCTGACTGTTAGGTTTCAGTGCTAATATCTTTTTAATGACACTTTTATATATACTATAATGGCCTTGCCATTGAGCACTTAGAATTCAAATTCTAAGCACTTCACAGAAATGGTTATCCCTATCTTCTATAGCCTTTTAGACATTTCTATGTCATTTACTGGTGTTTCTCTCAAATCTCATCAGGATCTCTAATCAGCATTTAAACAGCAGCTATATCTATATATTTGTGTGTATATGTATATATGTGTGTCTATGTGTAGGTAAACACACACTACTCAGTGGGAGTGGATAATGGTACATGCTTTAGCGACCAGCTTTTCTAACGATCTGAGTCTCACCGTGTCAGCATTTTGAATCCATAAAACCCAACCTCAATGGAATTTCTACTCACTGCCTGTTTTCCAAACGTGAGGCCCGTTTCACATTTTAGACCTTGACTAGTAGAAATATTTTGATTAAAAGTCTAATTGCTAAAATAAATTGAAAATATTTGCATGGGTAAAGTCCAAGCCTTTGATGCATTTTTACCAATGCATTTTTACATGCTGTACATTTTAGTGGCAGGGATTAATTATCTATAATGAATCTTTTTGTGCTGGGACACCAGTGAGATTTCCTGGCCAATTTCACCTCTAAAACCCATCTTCATCTTCTTCCAGATTTGTAGCCAGCATGTAAGCTTTGGTATCTTACATACTTCTGCATCTTTTATAGCTAGATCACTGTGGTTTTCCTTTCTGGATAAGGATTACAATATCATTGTAAAGCATGTTTATTATACTAAAATATATGTGGACTCAAGTTGGTGTGTATCTGCACACGCGCGTGTGTAAGGGATCGGAGAATCATAGAATTGTTAAGGTTGGAAGAGACCTCTAGAGGTCATCTAGTCCAAACCCCCTGCACACGCAGGGTCACCTAGAGCACGTGGCACAGGACTGCATCCAAGTTGGTTTTGAAGATTTCCAGAGAGGAAGATTCCACAACCTCTCTGGGCAGCCTATTTCAGTGCTCTGTCACCCTCACCATCAAGAAATTTTTCCTTAAGTTCCCGTGGAACTTCTGATGTTTCAGTTTGTGGCCATTTCCTGTAGGTGGCCACTGCTGAAAAGAGGGGGGCCCGATCCTCCTCACTGCCTCCCTTCACATGTCACTTATCCATGGTAGCCTTCTCGTATTTAATAGATATATTTTTAAATCAGTATTGCATGAAGTTTCTGTACCTGGATGTCTCTGGTTCTGTAAGTGTAGTAAGATAAACTTCAGCAATAGAAATTGATTTTGCTCATTTCTAAACAGAATCTAGCCAAAAGAGTGTATTCAAATTCCAGGAAACTTGTAAATATGGAAAAAAAAAAAGGCAATATTATGAGAGAAAATTTTCCACACCTCTTTCTGTCTTTGCTATATAAATGGCCCAGTAGTTGTTTAGCGCACTAGGCTGTCATAGGCTGTGGGAGGGAGTGCTTAGACATTTGTTGCCATCTCCTGGGTAGAGGGATGGAGAACCTGCTCTTCTTTGCAGCCAGAGTTGATGAAAATTAGCCCATTGACAAGGAACTACTGGCTGTGAAGCCCCTCTTTAAAGACTGGGTTTGTCGGTCTTTAAACTATGTCATCAGGACATAGTATTCTTTGAGAACGTCACCATGGATTCTGCTGAGTGCTGAAGGTGGGTATAATAAAGTTGATTTCAAAAATGGATTAGTGATACAAACTATTTAAACACTGCAAAATACTCCTAGTGTAATTTCTGCCACTCATGACATCAGTGCATATAGGTCATACAAAATAAGTGATGATGAAGGCTACTTACATTCAATTTGTGTTCATATTTAATGAGTCATGTTGCTCAATTGAGATTCCTCTGTTTGTGAGTCATGCAGACCTCTGAAGTTATTATTTCTGAAGCTGGGCCTTTTCACTCTGCTAAGCCAGGATGATCCAACACATGAGAACAAAGAAAGAAAACAAATGACTTAGAGAGCAAGGGAGAAATAGATCCAGAGAAATCAAAAGGAAGAAGGGATAATGGATCACTTAGAAAGGTAGGCATACTTTTGTGCAGGTGGGAAAAAATGAAAAAAGCAATATTTGTATTGAAACAAAGAACAAAATGATGTTAGAAAGCTCTTAGTGAATGGCTGCTGTTGTTGACTTAATCTGGTGTGACATGTTTATGTATTCATGTACCAGTGTAATACAACCATATACTAAAGTAACAGTAACAAAAAAACTTTAGAGTTTACATGCTGTTCTTCTGCTAATGACCTGTGCTGTCATATGACTCATTTAGGAAAATACAATTAAGATTTTTAATGCCATTTTTATAATGTCAATTAGCTGGCTGTACTGAAGACTTGTAAACTGTAATTACTTGGCAGGGCTTACCACTCAGAGCATTGGTCTGCATTCATCAGACCCATGGCTTGGAGATGTCATCAGTAATCCAAATCATTCAAGCTTCTACAGGTCATTGCTTAGATTCATCCAGATCATATGGCATGTGCATTTATATGCAGTAGGACAGATTCATCAAGGTTCCTGCAAAAAAAAAAAGGTAATCAAATCATCCTGGACTTGCCAGTCTTGCCTTTTGTTTAGAAAGAAACTCAGTCCTTCCCTTCAAGATTTAGCTTAGGCTCTGAGTGATTTCCTCAGGCATTTCCTGGGAAAAATTGCCTCATAGTTGAAGCATGAACTGGTGTGTGGGCTGAGATGCCACAAACTGAACATGGCTAGCATGCTGTGTGGTTACCCTTGCTCAAGGAATGCTTGTGTAGAAGTCATATTTTCTGTCTAGTAATATCTTTTCAGGACATAGCTTACAGGAGAAGGGTCGCAGAAGTTGCTAGGAAGATGCAAAGGCCTCCTACATACTCATTCTACAGGACTAATCTTTAAATAATTTAGAAATGCTGCAGAGAAATCTGAGTTGTTGTTAATTCCTTACCTTAATGCTCAGCACTGGGGACCGTTGTCAAATGAAGACAGTATGCACCTCCACTGTATGCCTGTGGTAGGCAGGAAACACCAACAGACTTCACAACAGATGCTCCAATTTTCCACTTGTAGACATTTCCAATCTGTCTTTTGGTACTCTCAGGAACTGAACTGCTTTAACAGGCATGGTTTCATCTGCTTTCAAAAAATCTAATAAAAGAAGTCATAACTGTCAAGGTCTTTTATTTCTAAATGGCTGCTCTGAATCAATATACTGGAGTTAACAGCCTTGAACAAAGCTAGCTAGAGCAAGTGTTAACTTGATAGTTACAAATTCAATCATTGGGCTCATGAGCTTCCTCCTCAGCAGCTCTTTGACTTACAGCTGAAATATTCCGGCTGATAGAAAGTGTAGGTTGAGTAGAAATTGGGTGGGAGGGAGTTGCAAAGGCATGGAGGGCGTGGGGCACAAGGCCATGGAGAATGCACAATGACAGCAGAATCAAGTTTCCTTAGATCTGCTGCAGCCATTTCCCTTGATCCAGCAGGATCCTTTGTGGATCACAAGATAGAGCACAGATGTTATTTTCTATCATGGCCAAGAATACCCCAAGTGCCAATCCCTGCAAGAATAAGCCATTGCATTATGTTTTGTGTTTGTTTTCCCAGCTGTTCTTTTTTTCCTTTCACATGTGCTATTGAAAAGGAAGAGCTGGGCAAAAGTATTAAAAATCCATCAGAATAGAAATGAGATTATTTTCTAAACATGGTAAGTGGAAGACAAAACTGACTTTAGAGCATTACACATTGACCAAATCCTGTGAATTATCAACCTTGTTACTCAAGACAGTGGGCTCTTTCTAACCAAGAGAGACTTCACTATGCTGAGAACTGCAGATACCATACGCATAACACACTCCTGAGACCTTAGTGGCTGAGAAGACTAGTAAGAGTTTGGATAATTTTTTATTCCAAGGATGCTGGTTCCAATCCAGGTGTTGGCATAGCTGAGTGCGCTAGGTCCATGGCAGCATGTATTCCTCATAATTGTATTTCAGTCATCTCTGTGATGATTATATGATTTTTAATTGCCCTTTATGGATGACATCTCAGAGACTAAAGATGGGCTTTTTTATTTTGTTGTGGAATGAGCAGAGAAAATGGTAGCTAGAATAATCAATTACTTCCAGCCATCAGTCAGTTCCCAAAAATCAGTATAGCAGCTGAGAGAGAAATTGCTACTGCCATTTCCAAGGTCACTGGAAACAGATGTTTTTGTTTGAACTCTTCCACAAGTCTTAAAGAAGAAAAAGGGAGGAAAGATGAAGAGATGACTGAGGCTTATAGAAAAGTTGTAGAGCTCTGAAGAGGATTTGGATATAGCTGGCTCTTCAGACTGTCAACAGGTGAAGGCAGGATGTCCTAGTGAGAGATGACCCTCTCTCCTGCTGCAATAGCTCTTCTGAATTAAACCTTAGAGTTCTCCTCAATATCCTTGTTTTTACTGGGACATTTGCTAAGAGCAGAGGGAAAAATATAGTAAACTATAAACTGCTCCAAGTGTAAAAGGACTTGAGAGGACTAACTCTCATGTTAGCAGGAGACCATAATAACTTTTCTTTTCACTAGAAGTCTTCTGGAAAATACGCAGCAGCCTTTTATTCCAGCAGTTACAGACCTGCACTTTAAGGTATTTGTATTCTAATGATTCCCTAGCTTGTTTTTTGTTAAACTAATGATATTGCTGGATATATATAATTGACCCTTCAGGGCATTAAACTAAGCTGACTGAACATTTAGAAAAAGCAGACAAGTCTGACACTGCGTGTTGTAAAATATAAGGAATTTTCCTCAGCTTGGGCATAGAAGTCTTGTGCATTAGAGCTTGACCAAAGCCCTAGCAGAAATCTGATAGCTGGAAAAATATCCTGTAGTTAATGGGCACGTAAACCAAGGAGCCACTGCATGATTAACCATCAGGTATTATTACACTCTGCCGCTCTAGGACATGGTTTTGATTCAAAGACCTATTTATACTAGAGACCTTTACGAAGCCCGAGCTGAGCGTACAAATGCAGACACTCTCTATGTATAAGAAGGCCATTATTTTCTCGTAGTGAAACAGAGGTTCAGCTGTGACCTTTGGTGGCCTTGGCTCCCATCTCTCTCCAGTACTTTCCTCAAGCAACTAAGTGACTGTTTGAAGTCAGGGAAACCAGGAACAAGGGGAATTTGTATTTGGTTCCACTGAAGCTTAATGAAACTTTTATTATCGCTCGTCACTACTTCTAGTGGTGCTGGAGCTTAGAGAGTGTTTTAAACAGATCACAAGGCACATTTTAAACTCGTAGCCCAGGGCAAATTGGCCAATTTGCCTGATCACAACCTCTGTACTGATATAAAGGTCCATCTGTGAGACTGTACAGACAGCTCTTGTAAAAGTCCTACTGACCTTGGTGCGTGCTTAAAATGCTGTGTACTTAGTACTAGTGAATAACTTCTCAGTGGCTAGGCTTTCTCAGGGCTCTGTGTGAGTGTGTCTCAATCACCACAACGGCAATATGCATTCTTGGAAATAGTTAAGTAGATATTGGAAAGGTGACCTGTAGGGTGGTCTTCCTTGTTAGCCAAAGTGCTACTGAAAGGATCTTGGCATTTTACGTAGTACAACTGCTGTGTTTGAAAGAGGAGTGATTAAAAGTCTTGAGGTGCTAAGTCTGCAGCAGAACTATACAAATAGGTGATTTTGAATTTACTGATTGTGCTAAAGAAATCAAACCAGGAAAACCATCAACCTATTTCCAGCTGATCTCAAAAAGATGAAGGCAAACAAATCTTTTTGTAAAGGTTTCAATTTATTTTTATCTTTGTCAAGCAAGAAAACATTTTAGATAAACTGTGAAGCAGAGCTGTTTTGAGATAAAAATCAAAATAATCAAAATAATTGTCTTGAAAATTAAGTTCACAGAAATAGGAGATAAGACTATTGGGCAGTTGTAGTTATGTAATAAATATAAGCATGTTTGTATAACTCCATTTTCCACCAGGTGGATAATTATTTGCTGGAATTTTGTTTAAAAATGCTGAAAGGTGTTCTGATCATGGTCCATTACTTCAGAAGAAGTGTTTTGATTTTTCATTTTACATTTTTTTTCTTTCAGATGCATTTAAAATCCATTTTGAAGAGCTAGGCACGTTGCTTGCTGTTGCATACTGCATCGAAGACCTTGCTCTGTAACTTGTGGTGCTTAAACAGAGTTTTATATCATTCTTTTAAAACATAGCACCTAGGAACATATATTTTGAATACAGGCAAGTTCCTAATTCATTCAGCATCTCTGATTTTTTTCAACACTTCTATTTGCAGAAGGAAAAATAAAATAGTAAAATAATCTTCACACATCAGCTGACATAAAAGAATAAACATTCAAATTATGTGTTAAATACTATGTAACATTAGTGGAAGCAATATGGATCAGCAAGTTATTAGAGGATAGTGCATATAAACATCTGCTGTATTGTATACATACGTATACATAATATCTTTTCTTAATGTTTCAATTTCCTCTTTGGTAATATTTTTCCAGGCTTGTAAAATGCTTTGAACCTCAGTTAAAAGCATATGATCTAGGACAATAGTATTGTGTTATCATTACAAATAGTGTTACTACAAGTGGTGCATACATTTGCTGTTTCAAACTATGGGTCTTCAAGGAGTAGGGAAAGTTGCTGCTCCTGCAAAGATTTTGCTGTGCGGACAGTTAAATACAATCTGAAGCTTGCGCATTGCAGGCATATCATAAATCTTAACTTCCTGTAGATGCTGGCATTGACCTACCCTTCAGTATCAAGTGCATGCACTAACATATACAGAAACAATAGGGCAGCTGCTTTCTTGCGTCCCTCTGAGGGTTTTTTAGAAGATCTATAGCATTTTAAGGTTAAAAGAGAAAGCAAAAGACAGTTCAATCTACTGCTTCATCCCTGTTTTTTTTACTGCCTTTCTTGTTTCTCATGAGAAGGTTCCCATTACAGCAGCAGGTAGAGAAGTCTGAAGGTTTCTCAGGGAACCTCAAGGTATTAGGGAAGATACTTTGCTTCTCAGTGAGGAGTCATGTGATGGTTTATTCAGGCTGTTGTTATGTTCATTGAGGAGGGAACCTGCATGGGACAATGTGTCCTCTCAGGCCAGGGTGCCACTGTTGGGGTATAATACATGTGCCCTACCCGCACACGAGGTGGCCCTCTGCTTTTGCACATGGGGTGTATGCTGTGTGTGGAGGCCCTGGTGCCTTTCTGCAAAGGCAGGAGAAAGCCACATCAGCAGAGAGCAGAAGACACTAAAATAAGGTGTTACACTGATAGATGGCTTTTTCCATGAAAAGGTATTGAGATCTTTGCTGCAGCTTGGATATAGTGATGGGACGCCTTCTCATTAGAGTTGCTAGATGCAGCTGGTAACTTAGTTTAGCAATGTGTTGGAGTGACAGTTCAATTTCCTCTTTGCAGGGCATATGTGGTAGGAGATTCTTCAAAGGACTGGTTGAAATAGGATTTTGTTTAACAATCAAGCAGTTTCAGCAATGGCACCATGGATATTTTCAACTAATAAACACAGATGAAGCTCACAGTTCACAGCTAAGGTTAACTTTGATGCTCCAGCTAAAGATCTGAATGAGAGCTGAACTAGCTATTAAGTTATTCTGTTATTTCTGTTCACACTGAGACAACAAATGGATCTGGAGTTTTTTTATTGTATATGTGATTTGGAATTGTTCATTGAGTTTCTTCAATTGCAAATCTTTGCACGTTTACAATAACACAGTTAACACAGCACAATTCATGCTGTCATAGTTAATTCTGATTCTACACAGTGAGTCGGCTGCAGTGACCATGAGTTGGCAGAGTTCAGGATCTGACGAGGACGAGGCAGGGCTGTAAGTAGTCTTGCAACAATGCACTTCAGGAGGGCCAACTTTAGTCTCTTCAGAGACCTCCTCGGAAAATTACCATGGGCTGGAGCTCTAGAAGGAAGGGGGGCCCGAGAGACATGGTCGGTTTTCAAGCGGCACTTCCTCCACACCCAGCAACAGTGCATCCCTGTGCGTAAGAAGTCAGGCAGAGGGGGCAGGAGACCTGTGTGGATGAGCAAGGAGCTGGTGGCAATGCTCACGCAGAAGGCGGCAGTATACAGAATGTGGAAAAAAGGACAGGCCCCCTGGGAGAAATGCGGGAGCATAGTCAGGAAATGCAGAGATGCAACAAAGAAAGCCAAGGCACGTTTGGAACGCAATCCGTCAAGGGATGTTAAAAATGACAAGAAAAATTTCTTCAAATATATAAACAGCAAAAGGAAGATCAGGGAAAATATGGGTCCACTGGTGGACAGGATAGGTACCCTGGTTACAAATAACACAGAAAAAGCAGAGTTGCCGAATGCCTTCTTTGCTTCAGTGTTTACCAAGGGCAGCCCTTTAGAGTCCCAGGCACAAGAGAAGAAGCCAGGAGAAAGGAAGACTTGCCCTGGGTAGAGGAAGACTGGGTCAGAGAGCACCTAAGGAAACTCGATACTCACAAATCCATGGGCCCTGATGGGATGCACTTCAGAGTGCTGTGGGAGCTGGCAGATGTCGTAGCTAAGCTGCTCTCTATCATCTTTGAAAGATCCTGGAGAATAGGGAAGGTGCTGGAAGACTGGAAGAAGACCAATGTCACACCAGTCTTCAAAAAAGGCAAGAAGGAGGATCCGGGCAACTACAGGCCGGTCAGTCTCACCTCCGTCCCTGGAATGCAGGGATGTGATGGAACGCCTCATACTGGCCATTGTCTCCAGGCACATGGAGGACAAGAAGGTGCTCAGGACTAGTCAGCATGGATTCACGAAGGGGAAATCATGCTTGACTAACCTGATAGCCTTCTATGATGGAATGACTAGCTGCGTAGATGAGGGGAGAGCGGTGGATGTCATCTATCTTGACTTCACCAAGGCTTTTGACACCGTCCCTCACAATATCCTCCTGGGCAAGATCTGGCAGTGTGGGTTAGATGAGTAGATGGTGAGGTGGATTAACAACTGGCTGGATGGCAGAGCCCAGAGGGTGGTGATCAGTGGCACAGAGTCTAGTTGGAGGCCTGTGGTTAGCGGTGTCTGCCAGGCCTCGGTCCAGTCTTGTTCAATTTATTCATCAATGACCTGGATGAAGGCACAGAGTGCTCCCTCAGCAAGTTTGCAGATGATACAAAGCTGGGAGGAGTATCCGATACCCTAGAGGGCTGCGGTGGCATCCTAAGGGACCTAGACAGACTGGACAACTGGGTGGTGAGAAACCTCATGAAATTCAACAAGGCCAAGTGCACAGTCCTGCACCTGGGAAGAAGCAACCCCAGACACCAGTACAGGCTGGGGACCGACCTGCTGGAGAGCAGCTCTGCAGAGAAGGACCTGGGCGTCATGGTGGACGACAGGTTGACCATGAGGCAGCAGTGTGCCCTCGTGGCCAAGAAGGTCAATGGGATCCTGGGGTGCATTAAGAGGAGCATCTCCAGCAGATCCAGGGAGGTGATCCTTCCCCTCTACTCAGCCCTGGTGAGGCCACATCTGGAGTATTGTGTCCAGTTCTGGGCCCCCCAGTACAAGAGGGATGTGGAGCTGCTGGAGCGAGTCCAGCGCAGGGCCACGAGGATGATCAGGGGCCTGGAACATCTGCCCTATGAGGAGAGATTGAGGGAGCTGGGCCTGTTCAGCCTGGGGAAGAGAGGGCTGAGAGGGGACCTGATCAGTGTCTGTAAGTACCTCAAAGGAGGCAGTGAGGAGGATGGTGCTGGCCTCTTTTCAGTAGTGGTCACTGACAGAACCAGAGGAAATGGCCATAGACTGAAGCATCAAAAGTTCCACAGGAACTTAAGGAAAGATTTTTTGACAGTGAGGGTGACAGAGCACTGGAACAGGCTGTCCAGAGAGGTTGTGGAATCTCCTTCTCTGGAGATCTTCAAAAACCCGCCTGGATGCAATCCTGTGCCATGTGCTCTAGGTGGCCCTGCGTGTGCAGGGGGATTGGACTAGATGACCTCTAGAGGTCCTTTCCAACCTTAAGCATTCTATGATCTATGACAGTATGAAATCCTGTCCGTACTGAAATCAAATAGGAGTTTTGACATTAATTTCATGGAGGCAAGAACTGAATCCTGATGCTGTTCTGCTGGAGCCTTCTTTTATGTCACATTCATGCCAGAGATGCGGTTCAAGTATGTGTGTTGACTATGCAATATGTACAGCTAGATGTTTTTGAAAGAAAAAGCATGCATCTGAGCCATATAATTTTAGTAACATATTAAATATTAAATATTTGAAATGTATATTTTTCCCCCTTTGGTTGTTTAGGGAACTTTAAGAATTTGCACATAAATTGTCAAGTAATAAGGTTAAGCCTTCTTCCTTCCTAACAGGTCATTCCAGACGTTTTCCTTGAACTGTATCTTACTGAAAAGTATAGCAGATTGTGAATAATTTTGATGTTCATGAATATTTTTCAGAGGCTGATTGACAGCTGACAGACATTTTCTCTTTAGACTGCAGAAAGGTCTGTTTAACCAATCTCCATGTGGATGGATGCACTGATTTCCTTATTTCCAAATGTGATGACAGACATATTTCTGTTATAATCTGGAACTCCCACAAAAGCAAAACACAGGAAACTCACACAGTTACTTCAGGACCTTTGCAGGGATAAGGCCTTTTTTTTGTTATCTACTAGAAAGTGTCTGGCACAGCATCCCTGGCTGCAGCTGTGGCTGCTGGGAATTACCACAAAGTAGAGCTCACTGCTGGAAACTTGCAGATGTACTCACATTAAGAGAGTTGTATCCCCCTTTGCACCAGGAGATGGCAGGATCGTGCAGTTTATGCACTCTTTACTAGCAATAGTTACTTGCCTCGTGCCTTTTTAGGATGGAATTTTAAATCTTTCTCATGAGCAACCATAACTTGTTTAAACCATGTTAAGCCTCTGACTGGCAATCATGAAAAATATAGTGTAAATGCTCACCAGTTTATTCAAAAAACTATCACTCTTCACTTGAGATTGACCTGAATTAAATTCTCCAGATTGAAACACCCTCAAGGTTTAGGAAAATGCAATTGCAGGTCACACATTCCAGTTTAGGCTGCCTTTTCTCTTGATGCTCCTATCTTAGTGCTTGTTTCTCTGACATCTCAGAAACTGCACAATAGGTGATCCCAAAGCAACTTTTCTAATCTTGTTCTGTACCTCTCCTCCCTCCCTGGGGGTTCTTCTTTTGTAGATTACTCTGAAAATAAGGTGGTGGTTTTTCCTTTCTTTGCTGTTATGCTCCCATTCAGCACAATGCACTGATTCTTTCAAATTCCCAAAGCAGGTGGGACTGTGGCCTCATGCATGGCACAGAGAATTCCTCACCTGCTCTGCCTACAAAGCTCACAGTATCGTTCAATTGTCATAAAATCAAACAGATAAAGAAAATGTCACTGCCTGGTGCAATTATGGGACAAGCTGACTTTGCCTCAAGGAAGAAAACAAGGCAATTTGTGCTGACCTCTTGGTAAAAATAATAAGCTTTCCACTGCTAAATTTTATAGACCTATGCCAGAAATGAATTATGCAAGAAAGTGAGTTTACAATCGCAGACTTAAGTGTGAGGTTTGCGGTATGCTAGTCTCCAAACCACTCCTCACCCTTACATAGGGATTGCCCACCAGCCAGAGCCAAAACCATGAGAGAAACAGTGCTAAAATTTGAATGCTGTGGGGTACAGCGTGTGACCTCGTGTGTGGGACTGCTGTGCGGGCTGGGGATGCTAAGATCCCAGGGGCCGGGGCCTGGAAGGACACTGCAAATCTGCAAGGTCTGGAACCAGACTCGACCCCTGGACAAACCTGCTGTGTAGGCAGAGCAGCTGGTCACAAGGCTCGGAGCAGATGGCGAGCTCGGGCACAGGTAGCCTGAGGTCTGAAGGCCTTTGGTTCATCTCAGAACCTGATCTCAGCTCATTAATGTTCTGGTAAAAAAAAGAAAAGGAAGTGGTACCTGTTGGGGTACCTGTCATCTTCTGGCTGACCCCTGGCCTGATGGCTCTGCTCCCCTTTCATAGTGAGGAAACAACCCCTAGTGTTTGCAGGGACAGGAGAGAAGGGCAAGGCACTGGCTGCCTGACCTCCAGATCCCTGGTGAGCTAAAGCATTTTGGTGCTCCTGACCTCCTAGAGCACTGGTCCTCCACAGCCGCCACCTTAGTGGGATGTATCCTATCATGGCACTGCTGTGTCTGCTATGTAGCAAGACAGGCAGCAGAGCCAAACGCAGGCACCAGCACCTGCAGGTATTTCTGGAGCTGACCTATAATTCCTTCCACAGCCCTTGGCTTTGTCTGCAGGCTTTTTTCCATCTCTTTGGTGTAAAAGTACTATTATGGAAATGAAGGGAATCTGGCAGGACTTCGCTATCTCTCTCTCTCACAGACTGGCCGTTCAGCACCTACTTTGGCAACACTGCACTATCAGGACAAGAGCAGTAAGTAACCGGGCAGCACTAAGTCCTTCCTTGTCAAAGACGCGGTGTTGTTATTACAGCACACGCTCAAACGTGGGCACATTTTATCATGTACAAGCAAGACAGCGCTCCTGAGCAGCAGTATGCATGATTTATACCTGTCACCTTTATATTATCCAGATCTCGGTACCCGGAGCTGTGCCGTAGTGTACTATGGCAGTGGTGATGGTGTCAGATTAACTGGAGGGCACTAACCTGTTCTGCAACACATCAGAGAGCAGGAACCTTGGCAAAGAAAAAGAGATTTATGACATGTCAAAAGCAAAAGGATTCACTAGCTTGAAGACTGTTTTTAAACAACCTTCCTAGCCAAACAGCAAAGTAACTAATTCCCAGAGTAAGAAAATCTGACTTTTGGGAAGATTTTCTCAGCCCCAGATAAAAAGAGATCTTCCCCCAAACCCCAAAAGCTCTCATATAAAACAGAGCTTCTGCACCATGGAACTCAGATGAACTGGATAAAGTTAAAATGATTTTCTGGTTTCAGAGTTACTGTTTTTGTAATATTTTAAAGAATGCATAATTCACTGTCTTCCTTTTTGCACACAGAGCCCTTCAGGGGCTGACATTAGAGCCCATTGCTCAAGTTCTCTCTGCCAGCACACAACGGAGAGCCCTGCAAACCAGCTTGTTAGCGTTATCTCTGACTTTTTTTTTTCTCTACTTCCCCTTCTTTTGTTCTAGGGTTGATCCTTTTTGTTGTTGTTGCTGTTGTTTTTGTTGTTGTTCCCATCTAATTCAGAGGTACCAGCTGATCTCTGAGTTTCTGGAAAGGGCCTTGCAATATTCTCCAGTAACCGCCCAGCCCACTCTCGCACATTTTTGCGGAAGGCATTGCTGTAGTGAACAGGTTACACACACTTGTTTTTCACAGATAAACTGGGGGAGGTTTCAAGGATTCTGCAGGATGAGGAGACAGTCTGATTTATTTGGTTGCCTGGTCATTTTATAAACGGTGGAAGTCAAATGAGTAGGCCAAGGAAGTCTGTACTCATGATGATTTGAACTGGCTACAGTAGCAAAATCAGGAGCTGCCCTTCTGATTCACTGGCTGCAGCAGCTGCCACTTCAGTGGTGGAGTTCACCACAGGTGCTTTATCAGTGCAGGCTTAGCTGCCAGTGCATGGCAGGAGGGGGCTTATGACAATCAATACATTGGGAAGAAATAGTGAAGTATCCTGCAGACATGCTTAAGCATCATAAGATATTTTAAAATGAATTTTGAAAAAAAAACTAAAATGTTTTTCTGCTTAAGGCTTTCCTTTTATATTTTCATACTGCTTTCTAAGATTTTGCAGGTTACGATTATAGTGTCTCATGTAACCTGAAGGTAGTGTTCTAGGGAAAATATCACATGTGTAGAATATCAGGCTGGAAAGGCCAGGTCAGTTTGGGGACTGGCCGTGCTGAGCTGCAGAAGACTGAGCACTGTGAGTCCTGTCCAGCAACCCTCTGGTGAGGGGCAAGCAATGGCTGAGCAACCAGCAGTGTCCACAGAAAGGGTGCCCTGCTGCAGGACTACAAGTCCAGGTTAAGTGTTTCCTAAATCTTACAGATTTTAAACATACATTTTCCATGTCACAGAAGAAAATCCAGACTAACAGGGTACAGAGAATTGCAAGTAAAAAGTGATCTCCCTGTCCCTACTGAAGCTGTTACACACCTAAAAGCTTTAAAAAGTCTTGACCTAATTTCCTTAAAAAAATACAGAGCTTAAGCCCTGCCCTTTTCCTTTGAATTTTCTGGTGACTAATGTGAATTACTCCTTGGCATCCTGGCTGCTTTGAATCAAAGTAGGGGCCTGCATTGTCTGTGAGACTAAACTTGAACTTGCTGTCCAGTTTCTCTCCTGTGTCTCCCGCTAAATGTTTCCCTCAGCCACTGCTAGGTTGTTTCTGTAGCTACATTCAACAGGATTTTTCCTTTTGAGCCTGCTGCTACCCTCCTTGAGCCTGTTAGTAAATAGAGAACTGTGAAGAAAAAAGCAACTGTGTTCAACAAATAATTTCCATTTTTTTCCCAGGTTCAGGTTTTGTTTTCATTTTGGAAGCCATCCAAGACGTTTGAAGTTCCCTGCATGAAGGGATGAAGTGCTGGCTCTGGGCTGCTTGCTGAGCCAGTGCACCATCCCTGGCCACCTGGGACATCAAGCCTGGGAGATACGGATGCTGGGCTCCCCATCCATGTGGCCAGGGGCTGTCAGTGAGCTGGTCATCTGCAAGCTCTGCTGGAACAGGGAGTTGGATCTGACCTGTCCCTAAACTCCCCATGTGGAGCATATTTAAGCGATGTGACCAGGCTCTGGATCGAGGTATGAGCCTTGGCTGGGTCCCGACTCCTTGCCCAAAGGGAAACCTCGCCACAGTATGGGACTGCCCTGTACTTTGGTGAGCTCACTGGTGTTCTCATAAAGCCAAAAGAATTTGTTTTCTGCTACATCTGCAAGGGAATTCTGGGAAGCTGTTAAAATCCATCCAACTGCACAAAGAAATTTTAGCAATAATTTTGCAGTGTATCATGTCTAGAGGCTCCTCTTCTCTCCTGTAAACAGCTGTCCTCCATGTTCTCCTTGGCTATTTGCCTCTACTCTGCATAGCAGACAAAACATCCTTTTTGAATGTTTAGAAGCTGCTGCTTCCAAACACTACTTGGAAAAAAGTACTTAGTTAACAAAAGGTCCTCCAAGATTTCTCTTCAAAGCATCACCTCCCAGCAACCTCAGAAATAACTCTAAACTGCAGTGTGGCCTAAAGGGGGAATGTAACCTGCAATGTCCTGGAGTGCAGCCCAGGGCTCCCTTCCTGGTGACCGAAGCCTGGGACTTAGCTCTAGCGGTGCTGCAGGGCTTTCACGACAGATGACAGCAAGAAGGAAGACCTGCTTACTGAGGAAGACAAAAGAAACTGTCTGCATATGTTTAAAGGTAATAACATTTTGGAAAGTATTTTAGAGCTCCCTGTATGTAGTTAAGAAGCAGGTAGCGGCATAGATAAGGTTGTACCAATATTTCAAGCTTTATTTTACTTCAGAAATTTCTTTTTCATCAGACGACTATCCCTTTAAAAAAGCATTTATTTAAATTTCTTGAGACATACCACAAGCCTAATCCATTTGCTTGATGTTTTAATTTACAGGTAGTTGTTTCCCTGTACTAATATATGGAATTTGATTTGGGAAACTATGCTGTTCATGAATGCATTTGAACATGTTGAATGAAATTTAGCAGATCTCCTAAGTGATACAGGATCACAAGGATTCACAGTCCTGCTTCACTTAACAACCCTCTCTTGTATTTCATTTTCAACATGCGCTGAAGCCTCATCCCATCTGCATGGTGGCAGCAGAGAAATCAACCGTTAATCCCTTCCAGAATTAAAAGGACATATTGGTCCAATTTCTCCCCCAGAAAGAAAACCATGAATCCTCAGATGAAGCAGCAAACGTCAGTGGGTATGAAGGAACAAAGGTACACAGGGGTTTTTCTTCACAACGGCAGGCTGGTATCTTTTCCCCCAGGAGCAGATGGAGCCATCAGGAAGTGAAAGCAGAGTGGAAAGGACAAGCATCATGGTTAGCTGGGAAGGGCGAAGTCCCACTGAAGCAAAGAGGAGGAAACATGTGCTCTAGTGCTGCCTTGGATCAGGTCCAGAACATCTTACTGACATGTGGCTAATGCAGAGTAGTCACGCTTAGTTCTGCTTTTATTCTGGTATACAATGTTTAAATTACCTTGCTAGCTTGCATGGCATGCACATACTTTATAATTCAACTTTAAAACTGTATTCTCTTTTCTCAGAAAGATATTTTAAAAATAAATTGGTTATACTTGAGAAACTCTGCTAAAAAAAAACTAAACTCCATGCATTAAGAATGGAATGAGTATAAACCATACACTATTTAGTTTGATGCACTAAAAATGATTCCTCCCTCTATGGGATTCCCTAAGACTTCTTTCACACTCAAGGTATTTAATTTAATATATTTTTTTATTTTAGCACTAGATTACCCGATTATCTGCAAGTTTTAAGACTGGCTGTTCTTGGTCTACTTGAAAAGGTCTTTCTACTGTTTTTTTTGTTTGTTTGTTTGATTGATTTTTTTGATTTTTTTGTTTTTGTTTTTCAGTGAAGTTTAAGGAATGTTTCTAGTCTAGTGTTCATCCTTGTAAATAAAGAAGATTTTTTTTTATTATGGAAGCTTCAATATTTTTTCACAGAGGCTGAAAGTTGTTCCTTGTAAAGACAGTTTGTACCACTTTCAGTGATTATCTGTCTATGAAAAGTTGAAGACATTCAAAAAACTACATGAACAAGGCTCTCTTGGTAATTATAATACTCCCATTTTAAGATCTTTCAATTTAACAACAAATGTTGGACTGGGTTTCAAGAATCCCTATCGTTTTGAAAGTTAAAATATAATCTATTTGGAAATACATATAGGATTTCACTAAGTTAGTGAATATTCTATACATCTGTGATTTTTGGTTTTCCATAAGTTTCTTCATCAGCTGAAGATTTTTCCATTCTTCCTTTTGCATTGTGAAATATTTTTGATTCTTATTTTTCTGGAGATATTATTGAGATTAGGAACTGTTGTTTTGAACAAATTTATTTCATTCACCTAGTCACAAATTTCCATATTTATCCATACCTATCCTATTTTCATTTTCTGACGTGTCTGATGCTCTCATAAAGAAAAAAATTATGGTATGTTCTTATGAATGGTATGTTGTGAGTATGCAGCTTGCAGGCACTCTGAAATCAGCTTTGAAAGCCTTGCTGTTAGGTTTTGTCTGCTAGCCTTTTATTGCTGATGTAGTTCATGATTGCAATTTTTGATTTTTATCAAGTCCAGGCTCCCATTTTGCCATGCGTTAGCTATAATTAGATCTAATGAGGGATCACTGCAATTTTGTGTGTTTTGTCATTTGTATTGTTACCTGAGCTCTCAACAGAGATTCACCAGGCCCATCTCTTGGGTGCCACTGGCATGCAGCTGTCTGCAATACTAATTCATCTCAGCACTGTCTCTGTCATGGAGTTAGCCAGGGTCAACTATCACTCACAACTAACCTCCACACAAGCTCTGAGACTTAGTACTGGCCAACGAACATTCCCAATGAGCAGTCTGGACACAGTTACCCTCTACTGAGAAACTGGAAAGTTAAGGTGTATGGATGGCAGTTGGCCTTGTGATCAATGAATGGTTCCTCTCCATCCATTAGTGCAGACATAGCTCCTGGTCTCTGATGACTCCCCCAAGGAATTGCAGGTTTCTTTAGGAAGGTGTCTGTATGCATTTCAGCTGGAGATTGTGGCACAGGTGCTGCTGGAGCAAATCTTCCACAGGTTAGTCTTTTGTCTTACTCTAAAGTAAGCTAGAGTGCTGTGACTTCTCATGTGTGTGAAAGATTTGATCTCTCTCTTCTGAGTCAGTGTGAACAGCATCTTAGCTTGGTAATTCTTGGCTTCTATGCTAATCTTCCCAATATTTTCCTTAGTGTCACAGTTTAGCACTGCCAGCTCAAGTTTCAGGTTCTCAGCTCTACCCAATATCCCTTTGTGAGTAAAGGCATTATACCTGCTCACGTCATCCCTTCATCAATGCCTTTCACCTTCTGAAAGAAATTAAATAAGAGGGCACACTCTACAAGTGCTCTCCCTCTTTTGTAGTCATTAAGAAACACATTTCTGGACACTCATCAGGCTTTTTAACAACCCCAGTAAGTGGAGCTAATGCTAGTCTTGCTGTAGTCTCCATACATTCATTTTCTAAGCTGATATGACCTATATTAAGTAGAAATGTAGAGTAACCACCAGCAGCTGCATACACCATACTTATTACACCTATCAAATCCTTTAAGAAATTCTCCAAAAGAACAACCTTCCTGCCTTGTTTCCCTTTTTTTTTTTTTTTTTTCTCTCCCTCTCCTTTTCTCTTGGCAACAGCCTGTATCTAAGGAACTTTGTACCAGAGCTTGTTGTTGGAGCAAAGCTCACTCTTCATAGATATGAACTAGAAGTTCTGCAGTTAAGTCTTAAGTTTACAAATACAGAAAAGGAAACCTTTCTGTCAGGTACAGGAAATGTGCTTCATTAGTGATGTGATATCAGCATCTGAACAAGGGACTTAATCTCTCCCTGCTCTGTGCACATGTGTACCAGAAATGTATTTCTCTTCTGGAGCCTTCAGTAAATCCAGCAGAGGTTTGATTTTAGGGAGAAATAGTAAGAAACTGGGAGACATTTTGGTGTTTCCCTTCACATTCACCTTCACAAAAATGTTTTGTTACAAACTACAATCAACAAGACATGGTGCTGCTGAACAGACAAATATATTAATCATTATTCATTGTTTCAAAATATGTTGTTTTTATTGACAGCACTGTTCTATTTGATTTATGAATCTTGAAGAAAGTATCTGTGTATGTAAAGACAGGTTCAGACTGGTTAACCTATCTAAGTGAAAGCAGAAGGAAGGATACAGCCTTAAGAAAATGCCTCTGTTCGGATGACTAATTAAGTCAGCTTGTATTTAGCTAGTGGTTATATTCCCACTTTCCAAAATGCAGTACAGTACAACAGGCACCCCTGCATTTGCTAACACTTTATAGATTCAGATACTCTTGAGTTCTCCCTCAGTTTCTAGTTGTTTTGAATGAAGACCTGTAACTACAAAGAGAATGAAGCAGACTTCCAAAGAGCACTAACCATGACCATACTTTTTCAGCCCTATCTTGAGTTGCTAGCAGTTATGACAATGTTCATACATGTTTCTTTGGAATAAGGGAGCTAGCAATGCTAGTGTTTAATGTTGTCAGAGCCAACGTACGATAACTATGTAATTGAGGAAAAGTGGTAAACAGCCTTATGCTGGAAATTATTTATTTCTATTTCAGAATAGCTAATCCTAATCTAATTAACCAGATAAATGAGATCACTTGAATGGTAAATCTGATTAGATTTTTATTAAAGAGATTAACTCATGTTCTCCTTTAGTAGCATCAGTCTTTAGTGTTAAAAAAAGTTCTGGTTCACTTAGTGATGATTTAGCTTTGATGCCTGATAGATGACACTATAGCTCCTATAATATCTCATAATAGAAGCTGCAGATATATTTATGCTTTCTTGGCTGAATTTTTCTACCCTCAGAGTTAACTCATTTCCTTTTGCCTATACTTCATTTTGTTTGTTTATTTATTTATTTAGAGATATGGAAAAATGGGTTTGAACTGAACAATTTGAGACAACTCTTGGCATGGGTGCACACCTATGATCGGGCATCCAAACTAGGCATTCTCTATTAATGGAGAAGCAGATGCATTTTTTTATAACTTTTAGCAGCACATTCTTATAGCTTTCCATTAATTTATTATTTAGGAATAAACAGGCCTACAACTAGGGAAAGTAGGAAATCAGTTATTCTACTCTTTCTCTAGATGTAAAATTTTTTAAAGACTTTTTGCTGAAGGTTAAATTATGCTCTGAATTATTTCCAAAAATAGATGTAAACCAAATCAGCCCTAAAGATGCTACAATTTGAAAGACTAGAGGCTATTGTTATTGGTAGATTTTGGGCCCATGTGTCCGTTTTTCAAGGACCTCCCCTTTGTGAAGTCTTTCGTGGTCTTCTGAGGGGCTCAAGTGGTATAATTTCCAATGCACTTCACAAAGCAGCTCAGTCCCTCAAATACTCCTGCCATGACTGTAGAGCTGGTGCCACCATTTTACCTTCTGCTGGATCATTAATGATACCTTTGACTAGAGAAGCTAGTTGTTTTCTGTAATAGTGAAAACGCTACCTATTCCTCTGACATTTGTCTTTTTTTAAGCTATAGGTTCTAAATGGCTTTTTCTTTGCAGGGTTATAATTGGCTTAGGAAGAAACATTGGTCTAAAAGTCTGTATGGGAAAATTCTGTCATAGAGTGATAAGGTGAAGAATGGATATTTTTAAACAGAACCTGTGAATCTTCTTAAGCCAAAAGATCAAATGAATTTCTATTCTCACCAGCTCTGAATAGAAAAAATCTGTCATTCTGCAATCACTCCCTCAACAATTCGTTCTGTTTTTTTCTCCATCTGAAAGCATAGCTCTTGATTTGAAATGTTTAAATGTGTATGTGTAAATAAACCAAGAGACTTAGAATTATAAACATGCATGTAACTATTACATCTTTTCTTGCCAGTGCCCTTAGAGGCTGCCCTGTAAAATTCAGAGAATTTGACAAATATGGGCATTGTGGATCCACTTCTGGAAAAAACTTACTCTGACACATATGTGTGCTCACATACTTTTTATTTCGCACAGTGTAGGAGGATGAAAGCGAGGGCAATCATAAATAAAACACATCCTCTTCTTAGGCTGTAGACTATGCAGTCTATTAGTGGTTGTTTCTAAAGATGGCAGGAAATCCATGGTGGCATGTTAAAAATCTGAAGAGATGCAGGCTTGAAACACAAAAAGCAGAGGAATTTGGTTCCAGTGCAATATACCTATCAATGCTGTCACAGTCAAATGAAATATTTCTGTCTTACTGCTGTCAGCAGATGTACCTTTAGGTAGCAACATTTTTGCTTTTAGCAGTTTTTAAAACATATTAGCAGATTACCCACCAGTTGTGAGTTATGGTGGTGTGGACTTCTTTCTATTTTTTTTTCCCAAAATCACTTCTGAGCCTTGCTGAGAGAAGGCCTCCAAGCATAAATCTCTACCTGTCCAGATAAGGATCTGTGGTGCTGAGTAGAGGGAAAGGAGGAGACTTCTTTGGGATGAAGTGGAGGGTGCAATACAGCTACCAAAGGAACTACTGGGTTATTATTTTTATAACATCTAGTGGCAGGTAATCAGGGTGGGAGGTGAGAAACTCAGTGACCACTCTGAAACACCCAGGTTCTGGTCCTCTTGACTTTTGTAGTTTTGAATAATTTGGCTTGACTAGAGGAAAATTCAGGTAATGAATCTCTGCAGAAGAATACCTAGGAAGAAAAGATATGCTATAGAGCTTGGAATTCAGACTTAGACTACTTCTGTCAGCATGCAAAGCAGCACATCTTGAAGGTCTCAGAAAGCCTCCTTTCCCTGGACCCGAGTAGTGAGTATAACTGCAAAATAATTTTCTTCACAGGAAGCCCCTCTTGAGGAAGCAGAGTTTGTTTGTTTGTTTGTTTATTTATTTATTTATCAATCATTTCTTTGGATAGCAGAGACCTCAATTTGCAAAAAAAAAAAAGTTAAATAACTGATTTTTCTTCTTTTTTACTTGGAACTGAATTTATACCCTGAGGAGCTAAGGAGAGCTAAGGAGACGATGACTTTGGGGGATATTCTAGGGAAACAGGGAGTGTACTGTCACTCCCAGTGAACTCCCTACTATCAGTCCTCTTCCTCCATTTTAGTGTTGGGAATATCCATCATTAACCAAAGTCTTCAGTAACCAAGGCAAACTGTCTCAAAATCTGAAAATCCAGTCTCTTGTTGGACATAACTCAGGTCAATCTTACTGATCTCAGCCAATACCTTGATCCCCTTCAGAAGTGTATGTCTGGCCACAGTGAATTCAACATCATGCTTGTCATTTGCTCTCAGTAAAAGGGTGGTTGCATTTGGTATGATAATCCCACTGCATGTGCCTTGCACATGTCCCAGCGTGAGGCACCAGGAACCCAGGGGAAGATACAGAGTGGCCACCGGAGAGGCCACCAAGTGCTCTGGTCAGGTGCAGCTGTGCAAGGGAATCCATCTGGGATCCCAGGTGGCCTAGAGCCCCAGGGAGGCTGAAGCTCAGCACCTATTACTTCAGGTTTGACTGTTACCTCCTCTTCATTTCTTTTAAGGTCACCCTTCCCCTCATCTCATCACAGTGTCACTACTGATCTTTTCCTTCTCAACTTACCCTGCTGATCAGTCCACTAAAGAATAACAGAGGTGAAATTTGTTCGGAGAGCAAAGAAACAGTTTGCTGATGCTGTTACCCCTGGCAGAAGAGAAGAGAAAGCCCAAGATGTTATGGGACAAACCTCAGCACATGAGTCAAGGCAATAGGGCTCCTAATAGAGTTAGCAAAATCAGTGACTGAACACGCATGAGAAACGTCCCCTTGAATACAATGGCTCTGTTTGCACAAAAGCTTTGCAGCACTGTGCTGCGCTTGAAACCTGATACTAGGAGCAGGGTTTCTTAACAGTGTCTGTCTGTTTTGGAGCTGTATAGTAATTAGCTTTTTTGTTTCCCTCACCTTACTAAAAATTGAAAAAGAAGGAAAAGCAGTATGTATTCATCTGAAACAAAATGTATTTATTTTCCTTTGGGAATTGAAACAGAAGCAAAAGAATAAATAATAGATTTTTATAATGCTTAGGCTTAGAAGTTAGAGGGTAAAGGGGAAAACAATTTTCACACTCTGTATAAAATATTACTTGTTTTTTTTTCACTTTTGAAATGAAAGGTAATTGTTCAGATTCTTTTCCACATTGCTTCTATGGCCCTTTTTGATTTTGTATTGCTTTTGTATTTATGAAAATCCCTGAAACAATATTTTCCAGGAAACCAAGCAGTCTCTGAAAAAGAAAATCACTTATGTCTTTTAGTAGAATATAATAAGGTCTTATACTTCTAAGTTGCACTCCTGTTAGAGAGCCTGACTCATGAACAATACCATATCCTTCAGTCTGACCGCATGTTTAAGAGGGAGCTGCAGATTTAAATCAGGTAATTTAATGTTTCCAATTATAGGAAATATATTTGGAAGGATGCCAAACTGTTAAATAGCTTGATAAAAAAGAAAGCTTCTTTGTTGCAATTATTTCTTATTTCACTGCATACTTCCCCTGCCAGCACTTAATTAGAGACAAGAACTCTGCAGGAGATCCTGTTCTTTATTAATTTATTTTAAAGTTACTAACAGTACTATCAACAGGGATACCCAAGCCTGAATTCTGTGGGTGAGGAAGGGCACTCCACTGGTTGTGTCATAAACTTAAGACTGGAGAGCACTGGCTACAGTTCCCATGTCTGACAAAGCCTCTTAGTGTGAGCCACTTGGGTCCAGATTTTTAAAGGTACTTCATTTTACTCCTGTGGAAAATCATGAAAGACAGAAGCCTAAATGCCCTTCTTATTTTGATGCTCAGTCTCTCTCTCTGACAATTTTTGCTCTAGGAAGGTTTTGTGAGGATAACTACATTAAGAAGTGCTCAGTATACGCAGCATGCATAATTTGCTCTTCATGAGCACAATTTGTTCCCTTTCATAGTGCCTTGTGCACTACGTAGTACATACTTCCTCATATGGGAATCAATGGGAATGGTAACAGGAAGCTGAGATCACGATTTAGTCCAGTCAATATAATTCTAATTAAAAAAGAAGCTTTAGGAGCTAATGTAGGTGAGGAGTTTGCTACTCCGATGAGGATTATGGAGGTTATAGGGTCACAGCTTCTTGTAGCACCTAGTTGAGGCCATTAGGAGCTTAATGCTTGTTTGGATCTTGCCAACAAAATGTAGATGAGAAGATAGATAAGAAAAAGAACCCATAGCAGAATTTGCAAACCAATTAGTCAGCATTATAACAAGTCACTTCACAGATGAAGACATCTATAGAAATGTTTGTGTTGAGGATTTACCAAGCTGCTAGAGGTATCTTGTTTCTGGTTTAAAATAGTTGGATTCAGTCATTGAGTCATTTTATATCAGTATTGGGTTAAATATAACAGTTCAATTGTTTGTATAATGACTTGTGGGACAGGTCTTCACTGAGCATAATTTGATAATATATATCAATTTAAAAGATATCTTTACATATTTAGTTGTCAAGTAATTTGTTAAAAAGAAGGATCACACAAAGCAATTTTTCAATAGTGATAGTTGCTGAAATGTGTATCTTATTACCCGTGAGTTCTCACTGCAGTTATTTATGCTGTTTCTTGGAGCATGTGTATCCTCTTTACTTTGTGTTTTGGATGCTCATATTGCTCATATTGCATCTGTCCTGCACTGCTTTGCTATCATCACAGCCAATTATATTTCTAGTTTCTAATTCTAGAAAAATCGTGGGATATGGTGTCTGGATAACATCATTACAAAGAAGTGATGGAGTTGGGCTGAGGAAACCTGGACATAACTGCACTGTGACAGTGTGCTGTACTGTCCCAGGACTCACACTGTGCATGAGCTGAAGGTCAGGTTTTCTTTCCTGCCGTAAGCCAGAATGTACTCAAAAACTTTGCTGGAATACAAACTCTTACCCAAATTTGGTCTTGGCAGAAGTCTAGAAGCCGAATCTAAAACATAGTCTCTAAAACATGGCATAGGTTTGCCCCTTTTCAGAGATGCTAATAGCTGCAGAGCTCAATTTTGAGGGTGCTCATTATCTTTGAGAGCCAGGTCATCCCATTAAGATGCTCACATCATGCAGCTATGTCTGGGATTCTCAAAGTTGCTCATGGTTTAGGTGCATTCAATTTGTGTACCTGGGGCTTAACTTAGCACAGAATTCCTTAGGAAGGAAGAAAAACAGAATTAGCTTCCAAAAGTCAGTTGCTACAAACATGGCAATATAGTCAGGAATCTAGAAAACAACTCCTAGCCTTGGACCCAAATTTCAATTAAATAACCATCATCATAAATTATTATCCCACTCATTATATTTACTTACAATGATCACATTACATTATTTTTACTAAGCATGCAGTAGTTACAAGGAATCATTTATGATCATTAACAGCCAGACTCTGAATATTTGTAGTGCAATTAGTCCGAAACAGTCTTGAATAATGCTCTGTTTACAACCGAAGTAATAAACCAAGAGCACCAGGGGACGGATAGCCTAATTAAAGGGGACAACTGGAGAAACAATCCAGTGTTGGATGGCTGGAAACATGCTGTTATCGTTCCTGTGTGAGGTAGGCTTATACTAAAGGTGATTACATCTCAGAAAAATTTAGACTCTATTTTGCATTTCTCTTTGGAGTCACTGGACCTGATTCTCATTTACAGGCAGACTTTTTTGTAGTTCCATTGGAAGTTTAAAAAGCCTTTTGGAGGATATTTACTGCCAAAGTGGTCTGAAGAGGATTTAGCATAAAAGGGTAGTAAAAATCAGAATGAAATAAATGTTAATAGGAGTAGTTTTCCCATCCCCAAGTGTTCAATAACTTACAAAGGCTACAGGATCTCAGGGAAAAAATGCTGTTACTGTGTTACTGTGTACAGGTTACAGACTGATCATGTCTAGATAAACCGGGTAATTGCTCCTAACATCTAAGCTCTGCTAAAGTCTGCGTGTTCAGTCAAGCCAGAGTGCTTGGCCATCTCATAAATGGGAGCAGAGAATACGATGCATTTGTCATGCCTCCAAAGTCTTCTTTTTATTGTGAAAATCAAATTCATTCTGTGTCTGTCACATGCATATTAATAACATGGTTTGTGGTTCTACACGTGACATCTTAACCATATTGAGATTGAGTTAAAAAGCATTTGAAGCATAACATATTTTATATTCTTTTTATTTGTCACTGTGTTTGGAGTTTCAAGTTTTCAAGTCCTCCTCTGCAAACTAAAAAGCCAGAATTATTCTCTTGTTCTATCTTTTAAACAACCTGATAATGATGTAATTTTGAGGCTAGCAGGGGAACTTTACTCCTGCACTATACAAATTTATTGTCCTATGAAACTGTCCTGAAAAACTGTCAGATGAAACTGTCCTGAAAAACTACCAGAATAGAAAATATAGCCAGAGTTGCAGTAATGTGATATTCAGCACAATGTTCCTTGACCGTATTATACTTGACATAAATACATTTGATTTTAAAATGTTTAAAAAGTGGTATGAGAGACTGTATTTTTCCTTCCCAGTTTCGCAGTTATACACATACATAGAAAGAGCAGATTATGCAGATGCGGCTCTTCTGAGAAAGAAAATTCCACTGATTGCCTCTGTGCAAGGCGTCTACTCCCACCATTTTTCAATGAGGATCTCAAGGTCTGTGGAAAAGATCTTCGAAAGTTAGCTAGAAACTAGTTACCAGAATATTGCAGTTCAGGCAAACTGGGTGAGGAATAGGTATGAATTTGCAGATGTATAAAGGGACATCAGGCCTTCAGTAGCTCCTGATGAGAGACAGGACCCTAATCATATGAGTCTGAAATGTATGGCAAAGAAGAAGATGAAAATGGAGAACTCAGGTGAGAAATATACATTTAACTAGATTACTTGGTGTCTTGGCTGAACTACTGAGAGATTAATTTTAATATATGCACTTGAGAAGAATGCTATATGAAACAGATAAGGATTAGGAGAATATTATATAGGAAACAGTCATGTCAAAAGAGACTTACAGGTTATTATCAGACACAAACTGACTATAAATTCTCAGGACAATTTTTCCATAATCAGTTAATTCTCTTTTATGCTAGTTAGATATTAGAGAAGGATTAAAGGGCAGAGAAAGTCATATTATTTCTTCATGCTTTAACAGCAAGAACAGCCTATTTTTTGAAAAAAGGATGTTTAACTGATAGGAAATTAACTGAAAAGAACAAGGGAAGCAAGGAAGTAGCATGTCTTCTGAGAAAACTGGAACTCAGAATTTACACATGGTTAACAGTGGATCTCATTCCCAAATTCCATCTTGCTAAGGTCTTTGGATCTGGGAATCTTCTCACAGTATTTGTTCTCAGTTTCCAGGCTTGTCAGCTGAGCAAGTACTTAAGGACTGTGTTTTTTATTTGAAATTCCTTTTTGGTTAAGGCACCTTGTTCAAAACTATTATTTCCATCATACTTCTTTTTTTGTTTTCAGTATCAAGTTGATAAAAACACTGGTTAAATAAGGCAGGATGTTATGGGAAATGCCTCTCCTCAGAGACTGGCAAATTGCCTCTATAGAAGCAGCATTACATGCCGTTGTTTTTCTTTTTTTCTCTATGTGGTCCTGTGGAAGCCATACCTTAGGAAGCCTTGTAAGAAATCACCAGAGACCCATCACCGTAAAAGTCATTTAAGAGTGAGGTAATCCACAAGCAGTGGTGTGAAAAGCTCACAGTACCAGGTTTAAATGGATAGCTTGCAAAACTTCACAGACAATAGTCTTTTCTAGGGAATTGATCCTATAAATTAGGAGATTGTTTTATCTGAGACTAGGTTTGTAAATGTAATATTTATGTCAGTGAGGGAGAAGAAAGATGGATTTTACAACTGTCTAAAATATTTCTTGTAAAGAAAGTCTCTTTAGCGTGCACCATTATAAGTCAGCTTGATAAATCAATAGAGATCAATTCTTCTACTTCTTTCAGTAGCTACATTAATTTCCCTGCTTTTGGAAACCCCTGAAGTTGTGAGCTTTAAAGATGTATATTTAGGCCTATTTTAAAACAGTAGGTTCAGGTGGACTGATCACAGTTCTTTGCATCCTGAGTTTTGCAAGTTATTCGTCCATGCGAATAGCATTGCATTACAGTGGTTATAAAGAGACATCTGATAATTCAGGATTTAAGAAATAAGCTGCAGACATTTTCACCCTGAAATCACTGGGGAGAATGCACCACTTATAATTCTGAGTGACAGAGAAAGCGTTAACATCTGAAACCTTGAATCTCCTGAAATACTGCAATTACCATACGTAATGAGTCTCTTTCCATGTACAGCATCCCCTCAAGACTAGATATTAACTCCAGTGTCTCTGAATATTGAAACATAAGTCTTTGACAACTGTGTTACTACAACTGTATGCTGGTTAGCTTCCTCCACTTGCTTCAAAAACAGCAGAATTTCCTGCTGAAGAAGTTCCTTTAAGTACTTGGGAAGCATTTTAAGGGATTGCCTGTCAACTGTCTTTCATATGCCATGGGACTCAAATTATGGCTTTAACTCACTGAAATCCTTCTGAATTTTCAGAATAAACCCCTTCCTGCAGGGGAGAGCATGATAGAACCACAGGAATCATTGCTCCACTTGCAGCATGTAAGGGGCAGCAGTGCCATTGCCTCTTTGACATTTCTTATTTCTGCAAAGAAGGGCTGTTAAGTCCTATTTCCTCTGCTACTGCCAGTAGTCATCTGCATTGTTTACCAGGGAAAAAAAAAAGGCCTCTGAGGTGCAGTGTTTATGCAGTTATTTAGTACATCAGAGTGAATACCCATAAATATATTTATGAACCATATCAGTACAGTGGATGGCAAGGTAGTTTATAATTAGCCCAATAAGAGAAGACCCACCTGGGGTGTGGAGATTTGTCTAATATTGCCAGTTCCAAGGGATTGCAATGACATACTAAACCAGGCCCAGACATGCTTTAATCAACTACATCTTTATTATATAACCTTCTCACGCTAAAGCAGAAAAAAAACATACAGCTCCTAAGGGCTGAGAACTCAGTGTCCCATTTGACAAACAGGCAGGCATATAGGTAGGACCCAACAAGCTGCATTTATGGGAGCCCTGCAGTAAATGAGGAGTGACATTGGGTCTGCTATCTTGTGCACCATCAACTGGGCAGGGAAGCCCTGTCCCCAAAAAAAGTCTTTCATGCAACAGTGAAAATATGTCATTCCTGGGGTCAAACTCATTGTTGAAGGCTTTGTGTCCTTTAAATCTCCCTTCCCCTCTTGCCACTAAAATTTTGTGTCTGTGGGAGGAGATACAACTCCACCGCCATATTAGACTGCAGTTTGTCCCCCTTGTTACCCATTTTGACTCTCATTCTGGCTCTTTTCGGCAGTGGCTTGCCTGGATTGCACATCCATCTGTGAGAAAGGATAAGTGAAGATGAGCTTTGCCATTGCGAGAAGTATGGTTCTCACTGACTTACTGAGCCATAGTTTTCAATGCCAAAATAGAAGCAGTCTTTGGGGTGAAGTGGAGCTTGTGGAAGTGACAGAGGTAGCAGCAGAGCTGAGTCAGCTGTTGTAACCATCTTGCTATTAAGGCCACTCATAAAGTTGAATGACCATAGCTGAAGAAAGTGGTGAGAATGAAGAACAGGACCAGGGAGCCTTCGTAGAGGCTAAGCACTGTTTTGCCCAAGTGCTTCTCAGGGCTTGGGGAAAGGTTACCCAATGGTGGCAAACTGTAAGAAGGTAGTGGATAAGAAGGGTGATGTGATAGAGGCATATTCATTTAGGAAATATCTGTATCTGATGGTCAGGGAGCTGTTAGTTGCAGTGGCTGCAAAGGAGGAGGGAGAAGAAAAAGAGAATTTGTTATGCCTTGCTGAAGGTAGGCTGTTGATGTGTTTTCCAAATGACCACCAAGTTCTCTTGTCTTCTAATGACCTTTTCCCTGTACAATTCCCTTGTGTTTAGGGGAACAACACTACTATTAATAGGACCAGAAAGCTCCTCATCACACATATTCCAAATAGGAAGAGAGAGGAAGTTCAGTAATGTTGATTAATTTTAAGGACAATCTCTTATCACTTTGAATCCACTACTTGTAGTTAATGTCAACACCTGGTAAACAGGGAGGCTCTTGTGGATGCAGCCCTTGGAGCTGAAGGCATGCAGACTGTTCACAGGACTTTCCTTGTCCCACTGCCTTCCTCTGCAGGAGGAGATGGCAAGAAGCCTATGTCCTTACTGTAAAACTTGAATTTTACATTGTTTTTCACCTAGCCTGATGATGTTTAATGGTATTGCTCTCTTACAGGCTATTATAAACTTGCACATTTATCCTTCTGCAGATTAAAAGTATAAAAATAACTGGTACCTCTTGGAAATTCTGTCTACAGTCTCTTCAGACTTTTCAATCTGAACAAACAAACTGGAGATAATGTGGGAGAATAGGGACATGACATTAAAGAAATGCAATTTATTATGATAAATGACTTAGCACTGATTTAAGGTATTGAAATATTATCATATAAATAAATGTTTGATGAAAGCTAAAGAGAAGTGCCTAAGGTAATAAAGATTTATGCATTCCTGGTTGAACCATAGGGATTTAGACTATGACGGGAGTCAAAAAACAAGCTTGTTAAAATGAACATCATTTATGATGGAAATTAAAAATGAACTAACCCTTCCTTGAGTGAAGGGACGCAGCAGCTGCTGTGGATGGGAAGGCTCTTGCTTACAGCCATTCCTTTTCCAATCAAAATAAATTACCCTGTAGTAAATATCAGATGTTGCCCCATTTGATCTATTTACTTCAGGGTGGTGAAAAAAAAAAAAAAAGAAAAAGAGTGTCAAGATATCACTGCATGGATATTGGGACCACATGCACCCAAATCAAAAAAACTCACTGTTCATGGAGACAAAATTGTAGTTCAGGGTGATGCCATGCAAGTACTGTATATTTCTGACATTGATACTGAGTCACAAATTGAGAGAAAAAGGAGGAAGAGGTGAAATATTAAACCCTTTAAACTGAAATATTAAACTGAAAACAGACAAGGAAGAGCTAGCACACCAATCAAATTAGATACTCTTATGAAATAAGAACAAGCGCACAAGAGACAAATATACTTCAACCATACAAACAAATTAAATACAAAAATGAAGGCTCATCTAGCTCCCTAGCTAGCTGACATGAAGAAGTGCAAAGTAAAACTCATCTTCCAAATGGCTGAGAACATTTTTAAAGCTCTTACCTGAATGTATTAGAGTGTATTGCATACATATTTAGGGCAACAGCAAAGCTAAGTTGCGTCAATGAATACACTGTGAAAATGATACCAAATAATTCCTTTAGAGCAAAATTTTTCATTGTGTGGTGTGACCACACAAATTCTAGGCAAATTCCCCATAATCCCTGAAATAGGATTACAGAGGAGTATCAGCACTTCACAGACATTATCCTCATACACTCAGGATTATTTGATCAACATGTTCAAGTACCTGAGGGGTGATTGTAGGGAGGATGGGGCCAGGCTCTTCTCCGTGATGGCTGGAGGCAGGATGAGGGGTAATGAGTGTAAGTTGAAACACAGGGGGGTTCACCTCCACGTGAGGAAGAACTTCTTTCCTGTGAGGATGGCAGAGCCCTGGAACAGGCTGCCCAGAGAGGCTGTGGAGTCTCCTTCTCTGGAGATCTTCCAAACCTGCCTGGATGCCACCCTGTGCCACGTGCTCTGGATGTCCCTGCTGGAGCAAGGGGTTTGGACTAGGTGATCTCTAGAGGTCCCTTCCAACCTCAGCCAGTCTGTGATTCTGTGATTCGAATTTGTGTACACAGTGACTACTGGAGTGAGTAAACACAGTAACATTCTTAAGCATATTTACTTTGAGAAGGAAATAATAGATATAGATATTTTTAGAAAGAAATATCTCTTTGGGAAGAGCTAATACTTAGGGTGCATCTGTACGGAGTTTAGTAAAGGGAGCCTGTGGTTATGACCAGTTCCTCCAGGCACGATCTAAATGGTTGTAACATTAGTGTTATATATGAGCATCATGTGTCAGTACTAACTGCAAGGAATGTACAAGCCTGGCTCCAGTTCCAGAAATGGCCTGGTGAACCAGAATTTGCTGTGCCTTCTAGCTGAAATGTTGCTTGATTCATACTGAAATTTGGGCTACTTGTGGAACTGAATATTAGGAGTATAATAATAAAAATATTTTTCTCTTTGTTTATTGTTATGGTGGACAGTGAATTATTTCCTCTTGCAGTCCTCAGTGTTCCTAAAATATGGAATATATTTATCACCAAAGGTTTTCATCTTTTATCACAGAAGTGATTCAGAGTCCTTCTCCCCAATTATGAACATAGAGTGTCTTTATGACAGTTACAGAAATGGCTTACCTATTACCACTGATCTTAGCTAAAATATTAATTTGACTCACTGACACAATAAACAAAATCAAGTCCAAACATTCTGTAATCAAGCCAAAAGAAGCATATGCATTGATGAATACCTGTTATAAATGACATAAGACCCCTGGCCCCATACCATTTAGAATCCTGGGCAATTAGCTCAAAATATATCTGATTGCAGGCAAAGCAGCCTCATACTCTTGTTGTAGCCTTCCAGATAATATTTCTTTGTGGGAAAAAGCCTAAAAGTCTGATATTCTCCCTCAAGCCCTTTTAGTGGAGGCACTCTGTAGGGATTTCTGTTTGATGGTATAGCATTCTTTGTGCTACCATCCCATGGCTATTCAGACTGGCGCAGTAAACTTTGATTTTGATCTGGGAGCTTGCTGTACAAACTTTGACACATCTTGTTGGGGCAATATCCAAAATTTTTCTCTGTTATCTACTGTAGGAACATATCTACATATCTAGTGGACGGAGGCCTTCCCACGGGAAGTGGCTGCAGGGAGCTGAGCTTAAAGAAGATAGCGGATACTCCCTGAGTTAAAGGAATGTGAACAGTAGTCCTTGAACAGCAGGCATGAGAAAGTTGGGTGAGACAGAACCTTGATTAAGCTTGTCAGTAAGGAAGAAGGACTGGTGCGCAGACCTATGGTGTGAATACACGCCGTTATCCACGACCAACTGAATGCGGTAGAAATGCATGGATAGTAGCCTGTGACCAATCGTAGCTGTACGCGTGTAGAGAGCTTGCTTCTGCTTGTGTATATAAGTACGTTATTCGGGCTAAATAAACGGATCAGGATCAGGATCTAATTCACATGGAGTCTGCGTCTGTGATCCCCTCCCGATTCCTTGGGCCGGCAAGAAGCTTCCAACAATCTACATTTTTTTTCTGGTAGACACTACTGAGTCAACTCATTGTTTCCATTAATCTTTACTTAATTCCCCAGCCCCAAGCTTTCACAGGGCAGTGAATGCCTTGGTACTTTCACTTTCCCAATATTCAGAACATGGCATGATTGAACAGTAGAAATACACTCTAATAGATGGGTATAGGATAAGGATGAAGTACTTCAGCTTCTGCACCTTTCTGCTTTTCAAAAACATCTTGCAATGGATAAGAAATGAAGAAAAGCACAGTAGGACCAAGGTACTTCCTGGAGCCATTCAAGTGAAAGAAAATATGATCTACTAATTGTGAGATAGGTGGGAGCAGTTCATAATGTTTATGTGTGCCACTGCTAGAAGCACAGAAATTAGGAATCATGTTAGGTGATGCTGAATGTTTTAGACTCAGAGATATGGCTGCTGCTACACATAATCAGCTGGAAGAGTTAGGTCTGAATGAGCTGGTGAAGCAAATCTATCAAGGTAAACAAATTAACAGTATAATTTGTGACATAGATGGGAAGGGCCCAGGATCTGTCCTCACCTTGCTTGTCCTAGTTGGGGAGAAACTATGGTTTAGCACTCTTGAGGTGATCAGACAGGTTTTCTGCAGCAACTTCCACACATTAAGCATGCAGGGGTTTTCTTTAGAAAAAAAAAAGTAAAAATACTTCAGCCATTAGACCAATCTTTTTCAACCTGTGATGCCTACAGTTACCCTCCTCAATCTGAATTGAGATATTTTAAAATAAATTAGTTCTTTCAGTCATATATGTATTATTCAGAAGTGGATACAAGCCCAGAATTGGAACAATCCTCTGAGGAAGTGTGGTGGAAACAAGTCTGAACAGTTAGTTAACCTGGAAGAGCTGACATATGGACATGAGAAACAGACTTTCCTAACACCACTTGCTTAAGTTTTTGGTTTTCGAACTTTGTAAACAGCAGAGGTTTCATGTGAATTTGATTTTATGTGCGCATTATGTATCAATTACATTTCTTTCCAGCATGGTCATAAGTTCCACTGTGCTATATTCTGACATGTGTGCATTCTTTTATTATGCTATCACATTTTATGATGAGTCTGTATTTTGTATACTGTGCCAGCATGTAACTTTATCACTTACAAATTCATTAGTTTTATAAGAAAAATCTTAAAAAAACAAGTGAGATCCCAAAACAATGGACAAGAAGCACCAAGAACTGTCTAGAGCATGAGGACAGCTCACAACTTTTATATTTTATGTGAAGTTCCTGATTCTCAGGGTAGTCAGACATTGTGTTTATACTCTCTTTTACAAGTACCAAGATGAACTCACCTTTTAGAAAGGTCTGTGATACCAAAATGCAACAAAAATCTTACTTATACTTTTTCTGAGGCTCTTCCACTATACAATAATCCTGATGTAAAAAAGTACATGGTTATGTAAGTGGTTAACAAAGTTTCCGGTTCACTGTCTAGAGTCCCATTGACTGCTGGCCTATATAGGTCCTATTTCTTCATCTAAAGGATTGGGGCTGTGCCTGGGCTGTTGATGGGGGCTGTTTCCAGCACCCATTTCTGCTTGCTGTGGTCACACTCTGTGGGGTGGTGACTGCCCAAGCTGGGGACACCCTCGCTCCCAGCTCTCCTGCTGCTAGGAGAGCAGCCATCTCTTGGACTGGTCACTTTGGAAAAGAGCTGATCTGCCTTATTCTACACCCAGCTGCATTATAAATTTTGATGTAATGCAGAAACACCCTGCTAGGGTGTTTCTGCTAGGAAAGTTCAGCAGAAAGTACAATGACACATCTGTGGCCTTCCTATTAATCCCCAGCCTGCCCTCATTGCTGGGTTGACCTAATCACGCCCAGTGGCTGCTCAGATTAACTTCATGGATCTAAAGAACACTATACTTCTTTCAAGAGATATTTTAATTCAACTATATTATAATTATGTGATGCAAAACTCTCTTGAGTAGCAAGTGTATATATATATATACATAAATATGTGTGTATCTGAAAGTATGCAAAATGAACCCGTGATTTTTCAACTACAAGGAAAATCATGTTGCTTATACTGTTGATGACATATAATTAGGATTGAAAAGATACACAGATGGAAAGGCAAACGAGGTAGGAACTCAGCTTAAATTGAAATTACTCATCTCTCTCAATCATTTTCACAGCAGGCATCAATTGTCAAGGGCTCCTTTTTTATTTTATTTAAATGCTCACTGAAACCTGAAAATTGTTTTAATTAGATTAGATTATGGCAACACATCTGCCTCAGTGTGGTCTCATCCGTGCAGAACCAATTAGTGCATCATTCCATCATAGTTAGTGAGACCACGGGAAGGGTGGGGATGTGTGAAGACAGGGGGAAAAGGGAAAACAGATGTAGTTCGGGGATTTTTTTCCATCTGAAGTTCAAAATCCTTTCCTGCTGCCGTAATTTCACTCCCACTGGTCCTGCCATAGATGCAGTGAGAGTTGGGCTAGGTCAGTGCATGACTTTATTGAAATCACAACCTCATTTGTTATATAGATAAAAACGCTGTAAATCATTTTTGCTCGCTATGTTAATTTCTGAAATTGAAAACTGTCAGGAATGGGGATATGCCACGATTTTAAGTGGGATACGCACATTTCAACATGGGTGACTCATGGAATTGCTCCTTTGGAGACTGGGGGCTTGTCCCTCTGGGCAATGCTACATACTAGGGACTCTGCTCTTGGAGGGCTGAGATAGAAGATGAGTCCTGCATGCTCTGATGTGCTAGGGTCAGTGGCACAGCTACAGGGTGTGCTTGTTTGCGGCTCGTCGGCTAAGGAACTTCAGGACCTTGACTGCAAAAACAGGATAAAGTGGAGTATATACTGGTGCTTAGGGAGCTAGAGGAGGCTAGCTGGAGAAGTCATTCTTTGTGCCAGAATGCATACTAAGCTGTGCAAAGCCACATCAGGGAACAAGCGAGCTTTCTTCCCAAATTTAATTTCATAGCCAGGGTGGGAGATTTCTTATTCCTTTTCGCCTTAGTTTTGTTTGATGTGAGGGGAATGTGGCACTACAGAAGAGGGAAGGAGGATGAATTAAGTGCGTGAGGAAGCCAGGCACAAACCAGGAACCACTAGAGCAACAAGAAAGAAAAGTGCTGCCTCTGGGGTATGAAGGAACTCTCATTTCAGCTACCTGAACTAGCTATCCTGGCTTTGAGACATAAGCAAATGGCCTAGGAAGAAACAGCCATTCAGAATCCTACTTAATACATTTTTATTCTCACTGATATATGATTTCCTTCCCAAGTCTATGGGGTTGTACAATAGTAGAGGCTATTGTGGGGTCCAAGACAGTGCATCCTAAATGCATGCTCAGTGCCAGTGCATCCTAAGCACACACTCAGTGCAGACGTTTCATTAAGGCTTGACTCAGAAATGCAGCTGTGACTTGTTATGTACATGGGCAGGCAAATAGGGAGATCAACTTACTAGATTTCCTGGCAGTTCTTTGGATAAACAGAAGTTCAACAACTATCTGTTTATATATGTATCTGCTATGGCCATTGGTGAATCTTTGCTGGTTGCTTCCTGGAACTTTTGCATATTGTACAATCATTTTAATTTATACAAATTCTGAACATTATGAGGGGGCTTCACGGTACTGCAATTTGCTCAGTGGCATATAGCTTCCTGAGCCTCCTGCTCTAATGAGGGCTCTTATATCTGAGTAACTTCTGAGGAGTGTTTCTTTAAATAAATTAATTAATGAAAAAAGTTACATTCTCAGGAAAGCGAGGAAATGCCTTGTATCATAGTATAATTATTTAAATTTTGTTACCACAGGAAAACAAAACTAAACCATGCTATCCAGGAACAAAATATCTCAACAGAAGGCTTAAAAGCTTAACCATACTAGAGAGAGAGATAGTATAATCTATGCTGAAAAAAATCCGTTAGGGTTTAACTCAAGACCGACTAAAATCAATGGAATGATTATCTTGGGCTTTAGTCCAGCCCTCAATATGTCAGCAGACACTTCCAAACAAATATAAAGTGTATCTTATAGTGGAGACATGAGGTTGGGGTTCAGGCTTCAGAGCTCTGTGTCAGGCCTGTTCCCTGCTCTGACTGAAAACGTGGAAATCATTTAGCCCCATCATGGCCTAGCTTTCGTACCACTGAAAAGCACAATTCATTGCCATTAATTGATAATCACTGTGAGATCCTCAAGCAGAACATGCTGCAGAAGTGCAAAGTAAAATTTGATTTAAAGGAACAAAAGGATTTAAAGAGTAAAGGGGTGAAAGCTTTTAATGTATTCTATGCAGAACTGAATTTTCCTAATTCTTTCTTTGGAAACAACTTCAGAAGCATCAGAAGAAAGATTAAACTGAACACTCTGTGGCCATCTCATAGTCTCTGGTATTGAAAAAAAGAGTTAGAGAAGACATAATTTTTCAAGACAGATTGGTTTTCAGCACAGAGACTTGAAAGCTAATTTGATTATAACAGTTTGTCCTCTTTTTGGGGGGTACTACTATGAAAACAAGAATATATATCAATTATTTACAGTGTATATACTTTGATAGAGGCAATGTTGTGTTTGCTCCAACAGTTCATTTGTCTAACACTCTAGAATTCTGTTTTTGAAGAGAAAGCCTTGCTTCTGTTTAAATGATTTGTCTATGTTCTTTTCATTTTAATGTATTTGGTAACCTGGCTTGTGCAGGTTTTTACAGAATAATGTTACAGAAATATGTTGCTGTAATAAAATGGTCTCAGGAATTCGAAAGACACTGTTGTTTAATTCTACCAGGTTCTTTCTTTGGAGCTCATATGGTAATTACTCGGTTCTTTCTCTTAGATTTTAAGGACGTGGCTGAGGTTCCCGTAAGGTAGAATTCTCTAAGGTATTTCAAAAGATGCTCTTATGTTATGTAACTGCCAAATGTTTGCTGACATCTACCATTTTATGCAGTGGATTAAAGATATCAAACGGAGATACCTTGAATATCATCGGGTCCTTTTGCATGTTAATATGTCTCCTACTATCAAGTTTTAACTATGTTTCTCAGTTCTTTGTTCAGCCGATCTTGTACTTGGAGAAAGACAGTAAAGTCCTTAATGCTGGGAGTTAGAATCAATGTAAGCGTACGTTGTGACTACCTTTTTGAAGTGTTAATTTGTATTCATTAAACAGATACATCTTAATTTTCTACAGGGGGTGCATATGAGCCAGTGTCTAATCAGACTTCTTAGGTGGCTTGTCAGAAAGTTGCTATCTGTTGTGCTATTAACTTGTCCTACAATTACGCTGTACGAGGGAAAAGACTGACTTCAAAACAGATCTATTCTGTGCTACACTCGACTCTCCATCACCAGGCTAACAACTTCATGTTAAGAAATACATAAATTGAGAATACAAGGCTTCAGGTATGCTCTCTTTCTAAGCAGTGTCCTACAAAGTCCTTTTGTAGGGCATCACTTCTGGCCACCACTTCTAGGCACTGAAGCAAGGAAGGACCACTGTAAGGACCCTGCTAGGCTTTGGATGAAGTCTGTACAGAAAAGTCTATTAAGAATAGTGCTGGTAAGGAAATGTCTCAAAACAAATGTTTTCCTCTTACCAACATTTAAATTAATTTGAAAGTGATAGCTTTGCAGAGTAATGTGTCAGTTGTGACTCTTGTTCCACAGCGACCAGACACACGGCACCTAGGTGACTCCCCTGATAGAACCCCAAAAGCGCCCACAACNTGACCAGACACACGGCGCCTAGGTGACTCCCCTGATTTAGGAGAAAATTGAGTCCTTCTTCTATTTGATCCAGACTGATAGAACCCCAAAAGCGCCCACAACGTGGACTAGTGATTGCTCTGCAACAGGCTCTTTCAGTTTAACTTGCTGGAGATGTTCCACTTTTACATAAACAGATCTCACTGAGCTGGCAAGCAAAGGGAACCCAGTGCAGGCCCTGTGCTGCTGTGGCATAGGGGACCCTCACTTGGGGATCTAATCTGGATCAGCAAAAGAGGACTTGAGTGCATGGTGCCTCTCTGTGGAAAGTAGTATGTCTCATCCTTTAATAGGGTTTTCCCAGGAAAAGTGAACTTTGCATGCATCTGCAGAGTCCAATTTTAGAACTGGAATTGAATCTCCTGAATTCTAGAAGTATTTTGTGGTGAAGAGAAACTGTTTTCTCCCATGTTGTAATTTCTAACTTAAATGCTACAGCTTGCTTTGCGAGTGTGCACACACTGGGAATTAAAGCAGAAACAATGGGAATGGAATCTGGAGCCCTATGGGGCTGACACCTGCCGTGTTTTTTGCCGAGGTAAGTCCCTAGCTTTGGAGCTTCTGATTCTCCCACAGTATGAGCAATGTAAGGAGCTGTGCTCTGACAAGGAGTGGTGCTCTTTGCAACAGCGAAGGGTTGTCCTTTTTTTCTGTTTCACTGGCAGTCACAGGCATTAAGACCCTACTGGAGATCTGACATGGAAAAAAATTAGGCCATCATACACTGTTTTATATTGATCCTTGTGCAAGCCTTGACAACAAGGACATGCCAGAGAGGGGCAGGCCTGTTCATGTCACATTCAGCTTTTGGAACTCTCTGATGCTGCTGAGTTTATAGATAATCTGCACACAAGGACTGCACTGTTTGGGTGCACTGGTTTGCTCCCTGTTCATGTCATTTTCTGGAGCTCCCCCAAATCCATGAGATATGATGTTAGTTGAAAACCACTGCTTCTCCCTTCTTTCTCTGTTGCTATGTTTGTGTTTCTGGAAGCACACAGAAAGTCTCAGGCAGATGCTTAGATTCTTATGTCATGAAAAAGGCATTCTGAATCCATCTTCCACTTTTCCCATTTTTTTCATAAGAGTAACAGATTTAAAAGGAGCATGAAAAGTAAATATAGAAAATAAAATGGATAAAAAATGGTAAAAGCTGTTGAAAGAAACATCAGTCCATATTCACACTCTGGCCTTCCCATGGGGCTGCTTAATTAATTTTAGTCTGCCTTACTGGCTCATTTCTACTTGAGGATTTTCTTTTGTTAGCTGTAGGCAGGATATGCACCCGAGCGGGAACGGAAATTTGTGTGAAAGCAACTAAGCCTGTAAACATCACTTCTGTCCTCACTGGGAGTGTTTGCATTATTATAAAACAACTTTAATTATAGGCAATCTAAAAAGGATACCATCAGTGCAGCTACAACTGCTTTGTACTGAACAAGATGAAACTCAGTCCCTTGCAACCAAAACAAACAAGCCATTACAAGATACTAATGTTTTGAAATATGGTACTTATAACTAGGAGGGAACTGGCAGAAAATCTGATCCCAAAAAACCTTTTCTGGAAAACTCACCAAACCAAGCTTTCAAAGGGTGCAGCATAATAACTCCCTAGTTTATTTTATGAATATTGCAAATCTGTTCGATAGCTGTAGGTGTTTTGTGTTTTCCCTTCACAATCCAGAGAATCTTATCTCAGAGCTTTAACAGCCAAACCCCCCGAACCACAAGGCAATTTGGATGCAGTTGCACTTTCTGTTAACTCCTATCCCTCATTATGGAAGTGTTGACTTGCCTCATGGCCAAGCATGACCTGCATTGCACTGAGTGCTGTATGAGCAGCAGCAGCAGATTCTTCCTTCCCTGTGGGTTTACAGTCTAATTTGAAACAGGAGGAAATGGACAAATTCATCAAAAATGGAGCACAAAAGAATAAATAGGATGAAGCAATTGCTCTAAATCTTGCGGACAACTGGGTAAGTGAGTGTGCAATAAATACATACAGACATCAAAAATGTGTTGAGCATAGAGAGCTCTGATAAAAGTCAGGGAGTGTCAGTGGCCTTCCTTGGAAATGCATGGGACAAATTTGTTCCTGGCTGACATGTTTCAGCAAAGATACCAGTGTGTGCTAGTGCTAAAGTGAGATGAGTGCGAGTGCTTCAAAGAGAAGAAGTGAAGAGGAAGGGAGCTGGACCCATACCATGTCATTGCTTTTAGAGCTCTAATACTGCTTGTGGGACAGTGTTTGTAGAGGGTGAGTCTGTATGAGGTGATTAGCTCTGCTGTTGTTGTGAATGGAAGTGAATCATTCAGGTGCTCTACTGGAGGTCAAAATTTGCCATTAAAATTAAGACTGAACTTTAGGTTAAGTGAATCCCAAGATATAGTTTTAAGTGGCTTTGGAAGAGTTACACCAAGCTTACCTTTGGCCCTTAAAATTTGCAGGTTTACTATTAAAACTCCACTGAGAGTATTGCAATGCATATTTGATTGGGGCAACTGAATATCAGAACTTCAAGCACTCAGAAAACATGTGGCCTGCACAATTTAAGAAGATATTTTTGCTTTTGCACTGCCCTGTTCAGTTGGCTGTGTGCCTTGCATTGAACTAGTAGCTGGGAGTTGGCATTGGGAATAGTTTGTGGGAACACAGGATGATGAATACATGCTAAACAGTGGCAAGTAAGCCAGTTTCGCTCATAAACTGAAAGCCTTTGAGAGGCTGGATGAGCACTTCTCCCTTTAATAATGGACCACATCTAGTATTTTTACTACAATGAACCAAGTGTCCAATAAGGGCATGGACTATAATTACATGATTGGTTGGTGTGTCAAGCACTCTTTTCCCCTTTTGCCAGAGAGAGGAAAGGCCCTGTTCAGCTTTGTCACAGCCCGCCTCCACACATTTCTTTACTGAGTGGCCTGATCTGAGGTCCCACGGCTGCACTGTCCTTGAACCGGGCTGAGATGCAGACATCCAGCCCTGAGGAGCAGAAGGGCAGTTGCAGAGCCTTTTAGCTTGTTCCCCATCCCAATAGGATTTCTAGGGAGAGAAACTGCCTTTTTGGTTTTGCATGAACAAAATATAAATGTGAGAAGTATTTGTTGTTCCACAAAACTAACTTCTATAATCTGGCATTTCTGCCTCTGCTTATTTACTCTCACATTAGATTTCATAGATCACATCTATTTTGAGTGCAGCTCCTGCAAATCAGTGTATCAGAAATTAAATCAGTCCTTTATGTTGTTCTTGCTTAATTTCTGTCAGCTTTCTTTAAACAATTTGAGAAATGTCTGTCCATCTGTGTTAAGATGAATTAAAATTTTTCAAGTTCAAACTGAGGGTGAGTGGCTGTAAATCAAAAAAAGGTCCTCTTGTCTTTTGAGCAGAGATCTCGCTCCTCTCTGCTAAGCTGCCTTCCTCTGGTCTCTATTTTTCATATCCTCTTATCAGCTCTACTCTTGTCTTATCATTTGTATCCTCCTCTGGTGCGGTAATGCAAACACACACACAAATATATATACAGAGAGAATCTTGATCAATGTCACCTTCCTCCAACAATATATCCTTGGGGTCACCTAAACCAGGATCTTCCTTCATCATGACACCATGTTCATCTTCTGGGAAACCCATTTCTAGGTTCCTCCTGTTCAATTTCACAGTCTTTAATGGATCAGCCAGCCTTTGTGGAAAAAAAACATTTTTTGTGAAAACACAATTATGAATGATACAGGTTTTCATATTCAGGTAGGTGTAACTATGGAAAATTTCATTTTCAGAGTAGGATAAAATGTCAACATTTGCCTTTTAGTAGTATTCTCTGCCATGTGTCTTGCCTGTAGGAATATGTGTAAGTATGTTTTTTTCCTTCTGAACTTGCAGTGGGTTTGCAAAATGGATATTTGCAAACAGATGTTTAGGAGACTCCCACAATCCTTGGACCATGGGTTCAGGAATGCTGGTTCAGGAATATCTGTACAGCTTTGGGTGCTGCAACTTCCATTAACTTCCGTAGACCCTGCTGTGGTGAATACTGTTGAACTGAAGTTCTTTCTTCCCTTCAAGTGGACCTGAAGCAAGCCCTTATTTGAACTGAGGAGTATGGTTTGTGTCTTTCCTCTGACCACATCGAGCAGGCTTTAGAGATACACCCTTTCTTAGGGCTGTTTAACTCCAGAACAGGACGGAAGCAAGGAAGGAAGGAAGGAAGGAAGGAAGGAAGGAAGGAAGGAAGGAAGGAAGGAAGGAAAGAAGGAAGAAAGGAAGGAAGGAAGCAAAACAAGGGAGAGGTTTGATATTGAGAAACAGATTCATTCTCTGGAGAGAAAGACAAATTTTCTCTTGATATGCAACAACTTTTATCTTGATTTCGTGCCTGTGTGTGTTGATGAGAGTACATTCATGTTTGTCATGCAGTGGGACAAAAAGGGTTAAATTAATTGCTAGATCCAATCTGTTTCTCAGTGGCATTACCTTGACAATGAATTTAACTCATGGTGTGTAGCAAGAACACCAGATATATATCTGAGATTCAGTAAATTGATCACTCAAACTGATTTTAGTCTGAATGCTGTATGACTTTATACTTAATTGTAGGTGTATTGATTTGGTGAGGATTGTTTTGTTTGGATGGCTTGTCTGAATATTGAAAATGGAACCATTCTAGGATACTTTTGCTCATTTCTCTTCCCTGATGGATCTAGTCTTTATCCATGTAACAGCCACCGCTGCTGATCACATAGCTATCACAGGGGATGTGTTAATGGGATGGGGAAAAGGAACTCTAAATGTACATTAGACTATTTATCAAGGTGATGTTTTTCCTTTAATGAGCTTTCTCTTTACACCGCAAATCTTACTTGGCTGGATTTACCCTTCTTAGCAATCAAGCCTCTCCATATGCATGAATGCTGGAAATCAATACCCACTGAGCCAATTGCTCTTCATAATGTTAAGAATAAAGTAACTATGGCAGAGAAAGAAGCAGCTTTCATTTTCAAAGATTCATATACACGTGGGAAGAGAGAAATGGCTGAGGTCTAGGAAACAGCCTGTATGTTAATAAAACTCAGGTGTTTGGTCTGGGAAGGGCCCATTGCATGCGACAAAAAGGCATATGGGAGCACAGTGAGGGCATCTGATCTCGTTTGCACAAACAAGACATCCCCAAGTTCTTCTTGTGACCCTGGTGCAACTGTTATCAAACCTCTTCTATGTATAAAACTCAACAAGGCCTTCCTTGAAAAAATGTGCTTGTTTTAAAACTTATCCAGACTGAACACATGCCTGACTCAAGATTTTATGAGAAATATAATTTTGTTTTCAAAGCTACATCTTTATTTCAGATTCTTATTTTCCAAGTGATATATATAAAAATGCTAATGTTACTGTCTTTCTGACCTTTAAACTTAAGGTCTATATTTTAGAGTTCTGTTTATACAAATGGAAAATATCTTATCTTTTTGCTGCTCCCTCTTCACAAAGCAGCAATCCACTTGAATCTTGTCCTGATTAGTGTTTTGAGCTTGCTTGTATTAAATGCCGTGGGCCATTTGATTAACTCTGTTACAAGCAGCAACACAGCAGAGTGATCCTTTTCAGAGCAAGAGGGTTAATGGATAACACATGGAATTAATGAAGCTGATCCCAGCTGTCAAGCAGCCAGGACATTCGTCTCTCCTTGCACCTTTGTCATGCAGAGTGGGACGAATCATGCAACAGGCCTGTGAATTTCTTGGCCAGGCCAGTTGAACATTCATCTTTAGCCAGCTTGCTCTCTAAGTTTCTCTGGATTCAGCAATGTTAAAGAACTGTAAACATGGAGGTGTTCAAAGGCTTTTCCTCCCCCACTTTGGCTCTTCCCATGTTGCTCCTAGCTGGAGATGAAAAAGAGAGGGCAGAAACTGCTCTGTCCCAACGTGTATTCCAGCTAATTAAATAATTATCTTACAATGTGGTTGAGCGTGGAATAATTGTCAAAGAGAGCGGCTTGGCAGTGTGTCCTGGGGCGAGCTGCTTCCCTGGCACTCTCACTCCTTCACCCAGCGTTGAGCATGACTGGCAAGTGAGCATTACAAAACACTGCATGTTTGGGGAGCTCCATGACGAGGAGCTGCACAGGGTGGTGCTCATGCCTGCTTTCGAAGCCTGTAGTTTCATCCACAAACCTGCAGGAGCATCCAGACCTTTGTGGTTACTGTGCATGTCTTCTTCATAAGATAAAGATTACTGAAATTCCTTAAACTATCTTACATACAATGTTTCCAAAAACAGTATACTTTTTTCGGCAGTCTCTGTACAAGGACTTGGGATGGAAATTGAACTACCCTTTAAGAAGCTCCAAAGTAAGGCAGAATTGATGGCGAGGCTATGCAGGGAAGCCTATGGTAGCTCTGCCAGAACTTTATATATACCCACTTGGGACGGACAGTCTGAAAGACAAGTTTTCAAGTGGCATTAAATTGGAGGGAGATGATTCAGAGGCAGCCAGTTTTCCCTGAATATTCCCTAACTGCTTCACTCAACCCTTGCTCTTTCCTCCCTTTTGCTGTAAGTAATGGTTGCCTGTGAGCTGGATTTCCTAAATCTCTAGAGATTTAGTGGGGGTGAGTATCCTGTCTTTACTGCAGGCTTCATGAAAGCCTATTTATAATAATGAAGAGTGAACTGACCAGGAATGAATGTGCTCTTAGCTTATGAATTTTGGAAGGCATATAAATTACAGCTCCTGAAATCAGGCAAACTGTTTATTAGTTGGACAAATCATTTGGAAAAGCTATAGAAATATAGGATACTCCACAGCAGCCGTATCTCCTATCCTGAAGAAGCTTGTAGATTGTAGAAGCAACAGATTGCAAGAAAAAAGTTTTGCAATCCTAGGCAAAAAATTGTCCCCTGCAAGTGCAATCACAGAACAAAAAGAGGTTAGCGTAGCCTGAGTTATCAAAAATATAAGCTCTCAAATTCAGTATTTGAAAATAGGAGTGGCTTTGAAGCAAAAATTAATAGACCAGCAGATAACTTGGCCCTGATTAGTCTACCTGTTCAACCGTGCCTCAACACAAGCCTTTTAAAGTTGTAAACATCTGATGTTTAGGAGAAAAAAGGAATGTAACAATAGTAAAACCCTGTATGGTAAAATGGATCATGTAGATTCACAGTCCAGGGTTTGTTTTCACAGAGATTACTCCCATATAAGTGTTCGAACACTTTTTCCAGAATAACGCCTGGTATGATCACTCTTATCCTAGTGATGTGAGCCACTTGCAAGTGCAGTAGTATTAAACAAGAGCGAAATTATTATTTACCAGCTTTCCCCCAAAGTATCGCATTTGCCATTGTATAATGCAGAGAGCAGAAAACAAAAATCATGCATTTAAAAATGACACAAGGGCAAAAGTTTGTTGGTGTCTTAAGGAAATTAGGCTTTTCTGATCACATCTTTAGTCCGTCCAAAGATCTGTCAGACATGTCTTTCACAAAAACTTTTGAATTTACTGTCTGGCTGCAAAAAAAGTCTCCAAGATACCTCATTGCTACATATTTTATTAGAAACAGAGACTGTCTGAAATTTTGCTTCAGCAAAGGCCCAGTTGGTTTGGGCAGGTGTTTAGGAATAACAGCAGCAGAAGCAGTCCCAACCCAGATCTCCTTGCTTTTTTAATACTATACTTCTAACCTATATGAGAGCCCTATGAGGCAATGGAAAAGATGGGGTGCTGCCAAATAGCAGGATGTGGAAATGCCAGAGTGAGAGACGGCATAAAGCAGAAACCAGAATACCCCTGAGAGTTCTTGCGCCCTTGGAGTAAGGCTAGTGAGCAGGCTTCATTACAGGTCCTGCAACTGGCTGCAGCTGCAGCCTGCCCATGGATGCCACTTCCCAGGGCGATGACTGCTCGTGGACACTGCAGTGCGTCGGTCCTCCAGGAAGAGCAGGCACCACTGGTGTGGCCAAGGACATGTGGCTGAAGGATGCAAGCTTGTGCTGGTGCTTGCTGAGGGGCTGAAGGCTGTTGAATACAGTTTGTAGATAGCCTTGCTGCTACTACAGCTACACACAGTTGTGTACTGTTTGTGGGTTTGTTTTTTTAGTGGATGTTACTATCATGAAGTATTATCTGCCCTAAAACCTTAGGGCAAAAAAACACAAAAAACCACATAATTTTTATCATGTCATAGCAAAAATGACACAAGCTAAACCAAAGTGGCTTTGTGTTGTGAAAAAGTAATTCTGACTGACATGTTAGTGTGCAACTCTGTATTAGGAGATTACATGTCTCCCTATGCAGCATCTGACATGGTTTACTCTGAAATAAAAATACAGCATTAGATGGATCATTAATCTTATCCAAGGTGGTTGTTCTGTCACCCATCTATCTGTACATCTTCTCCATTAGTGGGTTTCAAATCTTCTGGAGATAACTGTACGGAATGGTGTGCTCTGCTTAATGAAGCAATAATTCCATATATATGAAGAATTTCACATTACTAAGAGGTGCACTGAACATACGAGAGAAATACCTGTTTTAGTTCTTTTTCCAGCATGAGGACTGGGTGCATATTGTGTATCATCAGAAGTGAAAGGGCTGTATCACTGTATCACTGTATCTTTCTCTCTCTCTTTTGTTTTTTAATTGTAAAAGTTTTTTTTCTAAAAGCTTGGAGTCTTTGTGGGATGAGAAAGGGTTGGTTGATAGAAATAAAAATCATAGCTTTCCTGTGCATTTATGTAATTCTACAAAGAAAAAAATATTATTAATGAATAATGAAAGCTAAACCTGAGACAAATAAGCACATTTCTACTGAAGATCCAGATTGTTTGGAATATCTGTTTAACATACCCCAAAATGAAAGTGCTCTTTGTATCACTGCTCTTATATTGACATAGCTTCACTTCCTTTTGTCTTTCAACTCCTGGAAATGCCAACATAAAAGTTAATATTTAACAATAATATTGTACAGGTGATCCCTGTGATGACTGGGCTTTAGTACCTTTGCTTTTTCCAGATTTTGATAAGGGCTCTTCAGATGTTTCTGGCCATCCTGGAGAGCCTTCCAAAGAAATGCTGGCTCCGATGCAAGTGCACTAGTCCCTTCAATGGGTGATTAGCACACCAAAGGAGCTGTACCATTTATTTTGCTTTCTAAACATCAAAACACTTGCTAATTTTATCCGTACTGTTACTGCTTCTCTGTTGGAGTTGTCAGACATATCCCTCTAGACACATCAGCAGACCAAAGTGCTCAAATGGCAGTACTGCGCTGCTAATTTTTTATAACCAGCGCCTGTGAAAACCTTGGATTGCTCTTCAGAGAAGCTTGGCTAATTTATCGTGTAGGCATGGTGTTCAGGTACAGTATTGTAGCGGCACAAATGAGACAACAACTGAAAGATCCACCCAGTGCAATCCCTTTAATAACTAGGGATTAATGCAAAGAATATAGTAGCAAAGAAAACATCATGTTTTGTTTTTCCTCCCCTTTCCAAATGCATGCTGAGAAATCTGTGCTGTGATCACCTATAATCTCATACTCTCATGAGACATGGCATGGCGCACTGATGACATGCATTTTGTATTAGTTAAAGTAATAAGGTAACAGGCAAATCTAGTTCTTTTCAGACGCAAAGGCAGTGTTACACCAGAAAAAAAAAAAAGAGCACTGAGTCAACTGAGTAGAATAATAGGTGGAAAACAGTTCTTCTAAGAGCAAGCTCAGCCAAAAACTGAGTCAAAACAGGGTCAACATTTCAAAGGGCAATAGGTGAAAACTTCAGATTTCCGATCCTTATTTTTTATAGGAATTTCAAAATAAATTAACTCAGCATGTGTTTCCTTTAATGTAACTGTTAAAATTGATTTGCTGGAATCCTGTTTCTATACTCCTTTTTTTCTTGAGAGAAGAAAGTGTATACTAGATTTGAGGACAGTGAAGAAACAAATACACAGAGGAGTTTGTAATAGAATTTTGTATCCACTGTGTTTGAGCCTTATTCTGCAAAATTTTATGTAAATTATACTTTGTTCATATAAATATTTACTGAAAATATGTTTTAGGGTCTAGAAACAAATTCAGTTTTTTTTTCTCTCTTGGAATTAAAAATAGGCAGAAAATATACCTTTAAATACATTTATTTCATCACAGACTTCAATAATTTGAAGTCATAGCATATCATAGATACACCATACACATAAAGGAGTGAATTGTGCTTATCCAGTGTTGAAAGAGGTACATATGGAGAAATTTTGTGAGTAAATGGAGTGTTCAACTACTTTAAAATATTTGCACCGTTTGTATGTAAAACTCAATACTGCATATTACAGTCTGTTCTGGTCATTCACAAAGAGGAGCAAAACCTGAATTAATCATTTGCATGATTGTCCTCTTGGCTAATTTTCTATTGTTCCTGATATAGTAGGACTTTGGACCCCAGTCATGAATCAGTACCCATTTTACTTATTCGCTTCTTATTAAATAAGAAGTCATGCCCAGAATGCTTGAAAATCTAAGTTTCTGGAAGCTAATGTTATACAGGAAGGGGACAGAAAGCTAATGTTATGTCGGAGTGGAAAAGGGAGTGAGAACATAAGAGAACAATAAAAGAACAATTGCTATTAAAAGTGGAACTTTAGAAACAGGCGTAACTGGAAGGGCTGCAATTAGTTATATGTTAACTCTATGTATATACTAACCTAAGCACTGGCTGCTGCAATTCTTCAGGATGCTGAAAATGCATTGAAACCTCTGGGATGGGGCTCTGTGACTATCTGTGAACTGGTCGGGACTGACAAGGTAATGCAAGAAGTTGTCCCTTGAGTAGGAAATCCCGGTGGAGGTGTGTGAGGGTGTGGAGTAGACTAGTGTTTGGATTATGCTTACTGTTTGGACACATTTAATTTACTGACACAAATGTGTCTGTACAGACACAGCTCAGCAGAGACTAATGCTTTCTTGTGTGTGTTTAGAGTTTGGCATACCTACCGGATCTGGAACTAGAGTCTGCAACAGACTCTGCCAATTTTGCGCACCTCTTCTACAGTTCCTCATTTCTCCGAGTGGAAAGGAAGACTGGTATACAGAAACATTTTTAGTTTCAGAAAAAAAAAATGTGTCCATAAAATGGACAAATCTAGATTGCCCGAAGTTTTCTGTTGGTTGCTGTGTTCACCTGAGAAATGAGGGGATCATTCCCTTTTCCTCTCTCACAGGGTCAGTGTTCTGTCCAAAAGTCCAAAAAATGCTGACATGTGATCATAACTAGTACCTGTCATACCACTGTCTGATGACCAAAGGACTCTGCCAACATTGCCTTTAAACTGGTAAAGTAAAAATATATTAGAACCACAGATGATCCTCACATCTTTCTACAAGTGAGTTAGATGCCTGCTTTAGAAAATAATAAGTAGGTGGAAAAGTATGTAGTGTACGTTGACTCAGTGGGAAAGAGTATATGCATCTGACTGCATGTGGGTGTTGGTGTCTGAGTATTGTGGGAGCAACAGGATGGGGCATTAACTGCAATAAACATTGTCCAAGAAAACATTATCTAGCAAACCTGGTAAAACCTGCATGAAAAATGCACATATCTACACTCAACTCATGCAGAGATTGCATCTCAGCCAACCATCTCTGCCATTTCTTGGTGTTTTATATAGCAGTGGCAGTACTTAACAGAATGAAGTGTGTTCAGCTCTACCACGCTTTTCTTTCAGTCCTTGAAGTGGGTGTGAGCCCAGATGGGATGGAGAAAAAGATGAAAGGGTGATGGAAAAGAGTGGGAACATCTCAAAGCAACCCAAAGATTAAAGATAAGACTGTACAGAGACCAGGAGAAGTCATGATACCAGGACACAAAAGTTGCTCAGAGATGGAGCTGCAGGGGATAAAGGATATAGCTAGAAGATAAATAAGGAGACACTGAGGGCTCTCATTAGAGAGGTCACAGAGAGCTACAGCTAGGTGACAAAAGCAGGGCTTGGGCAACTCAAATGAGGCCTGGCTACAAAGAATGAAAGAGCTGGTCTTAGGAGGTAAAGGATGATAGCGAAGTTTGCACAGGGATCAAAGAAGATAAAAGGCATAGCTGGGGGATAGGAGAGAGACTGAAGGAACTGACAGAATGGTGACCAGTCTTGAGATATGAAAATGTGCAAAAAAGATGGAGGTTGTAGGTTTTCTTTAATCATTACTTGATTATTCAAAATAACTAGAAAATTATTTTCAGTAACTTCATACATCCAATATGTCTTTGCAAATGCTTGGCGGTGAATGTAAGCAATTGAGTTGGGCCAACAATTTTTACACTGAATACTTGGACAATTTGGACATTCTTTTGCTGACAGTGTATCTTGGAGTGTACATTGATGAGTCCCTTCAGTGTATTCATTATTCATCAATATGATTCCATGGTTCAATTATCTGCAATCAAAATTCATAATCCAATATCGCTAATGCCACAATATTATTGTAATCTTTGTACTGAGTGATTTGCATGAATCTTCAACTGATCAGCTAAATGTGTGACCTTCACATTTCAGCAAAATTCTTACACTACTCTCAGCTGTGGAGCCAATCTCATAGACCTGTAAAGATTTTAAAACTAGAAGAATACTAGATCTCCAAACAAGTTGTTAAAAAAAGAATAATTTGGAAATCAATATTTGATATTTTAATGAAAAAATAATATTTAAAACAACGAAGAATTTTACATCTCTTTTTGTGCATATTTGCATAGAGGAATTTACATTTTGTTTTCAGTGAATGTTAGCTATCATAAAAGTTAAGTGCATGAATCCTTATCTGAAATGTAACCAAAGGTGTCAAAAATGACTTAAGCAGAGGTCAGAATAGCGTTATTCTCTGTATAGCAAAACTCTTTAAAATATTTGTGCAAAAGATATTTGATCTAAAAGGTCAGACACAGCAAAGTGGGTTGCCACATGATTTAGATGGCACCTCAAAACTGAACAACTTAGTTTGAATATAAAATATTCCCAGAGAGTTAGATAGGAAAACTGAGAGACAGGGTGAACAACTAACATGAGAGGAAATTTCCCAAAAATGTGACATCAGAAAATAAAACTGGATTTGGATCCTGTGGCTCAAGCTCATCTTATATTTACAAATCAATTTAAAAACATGGATGTGTAAAATAATCCCAAAGGAAATGCACAGAGCCCAGCAATATGACCCCAGCCATGCTGCTCTCCCTCTTTTTGACACAGACTGAGTGGCTGCTGCACAGAGAACTGTCAACTGCCTGAGAAGGCATTTCTTAAAATACTGACCGAATTATGTAGCACGGATATTCAACTTAAAAATATACAGTGATTGTGTATGCAAAGTGCATGTCTTGTAATCCGGTAATTAATTCTCATCTAATTTCATTTCACTTCTCATGACATCTTCCTTCACAGAATGCAATTCAAATATATCAGTATTTATGCATCAAACAGTACAGCACGGATTTAGAAAGAAGGTGGTATTAAATTGATTGATTTTCACTGGTAGTCATGGGGGAGGTGGATAAAGGGTACAGAATAGCAGTAATATTATCTGGATTTAAAAACTTCTCTAATACAGTGTAGAAAGATTCTGTATAGGTAAAACCATCTGTGCAATAATGCTACAGAACAGATACATGTTTTGACTCTGGCTTTCATTATCTGGCCTGTTAAGTTTTAAACTGAAGTAATTCATTATTGTGAATGCTTTCTCATGATCTGAAGTTTTAGTATCTTCCTTATTAAAATGAAAAATACAACCAACAAAAACAACAAAAAACATTTAATAGCCAAAAACACTGGAGACAAACTGTAATCACCCACTATCTATAGGTCAATAGATTGTAGCGTGAAGTTATGATCAGTACCAGAAAAAGACCATAAATGAGACCTGCCAAATTGACCTGTTTTCCCTATAGAAAAAATTAATTCACAGACCACAGACAATAGCTGTGCGCTACTTTGATAGATGGCTTCTACAGCTCTTGTGCTCAGCTCTCTCCACAATAGAAATCTTGGGTATTTCTCCAAAAGCTATAACCAGAACGTCAATAGACGTGTTAAATCAAGACTGAATTCACAGCTCAGGAGCTCTGCACCTGTTCCTGCATCAGGAACACCACTGTGTTATGACCTCCCAGCCTCAGACTTTCCCCAAGTCTTACCTTGGGTCTTGATTGGGAGCCATTTGACTGAAAATTTGCAAGCACTGTCTAAGATGCCTTTATCATGTCATTTCCCTGGCAAGTAATAAAGGATTTCAGTATCCTGTTGTAGTATTTGGGCCTTTCCCCTGGCATTCAGAGGCTAGAGCCAAAACAAAGTCTTACTCCTAGTTTCTTACCAAAAGTCATGGGTTTTGCAAGGACCTCTTATTTCGTTACATTTATGTAAAAATATTGGTAACATTTCTGGCACCCCTATTCCTGATTCCATGCAGACACTGATTCCATACATAGCCGTATGGAAATGTGCCATTCTCACTTTCGTGATTAGAGCAGCAAATTGTCCTTTTCTGTTATAGGCAGTGAGTTTTCACAAATGTAGAGTTTCGGTGTAAGAGAAAAGGAGTTATTTACAAAATTGTTTTTTAAAGCCTGTGAAACAGGATTGATTTTTCTTGAAAATGTCATCGTCTTAATTTAACCTTTAATATTTCAATAAAACCTGTATTTATCCAGTGTAGTTTACCTCCGATTTTCCGTGCAGGCTTTCTGCCCTCCCTAACCTTAAGTAGTTTGTTAAATCTGCCAAGATCACAAGCTGACGATGGTAAAATGATATAGCCGGAGGCTATAGCTAGTTTTTATTATTATAGTCATTATGATAAGCAATCAGTGTAAAAATCTATATGTGGATATAGAGGCAGAACATAAGCAAAGCCTCTTGAGCACTGCACAGTCTAGGTTTGTTCTTCTCCATTACGGGTGATGAGACCAGAAAACGTGCCAGAATGAGAAAACACCATCATTGTGTATCATGGAAAAGAACATAAGAAGGGAGAATAAATTTTGCTCTGTGGTTAGATTGTAGAGAGCAGAAAAGACCTAATTTCAGGCCACTCCCTGTTGTAGGAAATTAAGTTTCTTGACTCAGATGTCTACTAGTTTGTATCTGTATTGCACCTGCAAGATTACCAAATGGAGAAAAACTGTGGGCTAGGACATAACTACTATATTATGCTCAGCCTTTTAAGCAAATAAAATAAACTATGTCAGAAAGGTCATTTCCTCTTTCTGATTCAGGCTGCCTTCCAGTCTTGTAATCTGGACTGACTCCCCATGATCTAACTGGAAAGTGTGGGTAGAGGCAGTTGGAAGGCTCAAATTATAATTTTCCCACAATTACAATAAGATTAGCATACTCCAGTGGGACACCTACTTGTCCAGGGTGAATGTATTTGATATAAAAGAATTTTTATCCCACATTTTTTAACATGTAATCTAAATACATTACAACAGTGGTTTCAGGATCATATGATGTATAAATAGGCTCGATATATGCTAGCCAATAACTTGGATATATAAGAATTTATTGAATTGCTTATCTCCCCTGAAAGTTACACCAAAGATGATTTAAATGTGATGCTCAGTGGTGAAAAAGCACTTGAAGTGGTCTTTAAAGGAAGATATATACTTTTGTACAAATTTAAAATAAATATTGTCCATTTTGGACAGCACAAACGTCTATCCAAATATCTGATATCTGACACTATCAGGCTTAAAGTTGAAATAGATAGTGGGTTTTTTGCCCTCTTTTTAAAGGTTTTTATCAAACATACAAACAGCTTTAAAATGTTCCTTATATGGCAGAATGATCTGTACATTCATGAGTTTATATCTTCTATCCCCTTTGATGTGAATAACTACCCCTCTCTTCCCCCATCTTTGAAGGAGCTTCCCAGGTCAGTAAAACCCTTAAGGCTGTAATTTAGCTCCCTGAGCTGAACTTGATTTCAGCAGGGCTTAGAGACCTAAAACATCTGCTGAACAGGAGACTGTGAGGAGGTGACTGTATAACGGCCCAAGGGAATAGGTGCCACAGTGACAGGCCACACAGTCACTACAAACAGATGAATCAAGCTAAGGATGTGTTTGGCAGTATTTATGTCAGGCAAAATGAGAATATAAGAGATGGCAGCTCTGTATTAGCCTCCCCTGCATTTACATGCTGTAGAGATATATTGAGGAAGAGATGGACATTTTGCCGTATGTGAATGCTTTGCTTTCATGTGCTCACTGCCTGCTCGTTTCTGAGGAATGACTTAAGTCCTTGCAGCTAGCTTACTTGCTCCAGGCAAGAAATAATTTGAGAAAGTTTAGCAAGCCACCTGAAACCATTCAGAGTTAAACCTGACTGGAGAGAATCGCTGCAAATGGCGCTGGAAGAGGTGTTAGTGTGTTTGGGGGAAGGAGGAATTGTTGTTTTTGCTGAGGCAAGATTTTTCCCCAGGGGTACATTTTTCATGATATTGTCTGGACTATTTAAAATGAGCAGGCAATGGAGTATCCCCATTTCCCTCAGGACTCTCTTCCGCAGTCTAATAGATTTGACCCTTAGCTTTTTTCTTTCTAGCTGACATCAAGCCAATGTTTTCTTTTTGCTATTTCAGCCCAATGCTTCCAGCTATGCCCCGCACTGAATAGTCCCTTGGCTGTTTTATGCTCTGAAAATAATTAGACTTTTATTATCCTTTCTCTTTCTCATTTAGCTGTACTAAACATATTTAACTTCTATCATCACTTTTCACGAGTTGCCTTCAATCCTTTCAGACACTTTAATTTCATTTCACTCACTTCCCTCTAGAACAGTGTTCCTTCACTGATTCTGTTTTTTTTTTTTCTTCTAAATCCTTTTGTCTTATGTGCTACTAACATCCATAACTGAGTATATGAGCTGTGGTATAAGCAGTGATCACTATTTAAAGGTAATAGGTATCCTAACTGCATGCCTATCTCTGTGTTATTGAGCGGAGTGATTTAGAGGGGAAAAAAAAAGAAAAGCACTGTGATGTATGGAATCTAAGGTACAATTGCTTAAACAGAATTCTGAAGTGCTTTTGCTAGCAGAAAGTCTTGTATCTGCTCACAGTACAAAGGCATTTTTACTTATCTTTTCTCTACACCACACTCTTGAGTCAAAGAAAACCACGTTCTTCTTTCACTTGATCTAAATTTTTAAATGTCTGAAATGTATACCCTTCCCTGAGTTGATGAAAAAAAATGCTAGATTGCTTCTACTTTGTACCATGGCAAGCAATGCTGTATCCAAAAAGCTCTGACACATTTCAAATATGAAAGGTAATATTGCCTGAGGCTGAAGGTCCACCCAGAGAAGTTGCCTGTCTCTGAAGATGGCTATAATCAGATAATTAGGGCAAGAACATAAGAGAACAGAACCATAAAAAAAGCACCATTTCTCCCTTACATCCTTTGTGGCTTCTACAACCCTGAGGCTGGAGTTCCTTCTGAAACAGAATTTGCACCTCAGCAGCTTTTGGTGGCTCATTCTGTAGTAAATTTGACTTCTGTTTTTTAAACCCATATAGACTCTTGGCTTTCATGAAGGCTTGCAAGAACATATCCTTGAACTTTTTTCTATTTTCATGAGAGAAAAAAGTATATATACTTTTTTGCTTTAGACATTTAGATGTTATAGTTTTGTCTGGAACTTTTTGTTCTCATGTTCTCATGAACCTGAACCCTGTTCTCCTCTGCGCCATTCAGGGGTTAATGACCTGTCAGGCTTCTCTTTTCTAATTTGCTGCAGAGAGTTAACACTGAAAACACTTCTATCTTAATGTCAACTGTCCTAATCTTTGCTTTCCTGAATTACTGGCTGCTTGACTGTGAGCTCTTCTATGCAATGAGTTTGGGAATAATCCCAAAGATTAACAAACCTTTCAGCTTTGTGTATGCAGACGGCTGTCTTAATTCTGTGCTTTGTAATCACATTCATCTGGACTTAGAACAAAGCATGGCATATCTGATTACTGTAACCTGAATTTGACTCTCTCCTGGCTAGTGCTGCTGAGCACTTCTGGGTTTATTTACCTGTTTTACTTTTTTTCCCCCATAATCCAAAATCCGTCCCCATTCTGCCCATTCTGCCAAAACTTGCTTGTTGCATCTTCAGTGAACCTGTAGTCCCTTTCAGTGGGGAGAAGGCTATTTCTGGAGAGACAAAATGATGATTCCATGCTAAAATAAATTGCTCGAAATCAAGACCTAGATGCCTCCATCTGTCTCTGCTAAAAACATCTAGGTAAGCCTGCTGACAAACAAGGCTAGCACGCCTTTTCAGATTGAGACATTTTCAGACTGAGAGAGCAGCTGGGCAGAAGTCTTGGAAGGCAAACATTTTAGCTAAAGACTTTGCCTGTTTCCTGTTACAGCTGGTGCAAAGTTGTATGAATATTTGTGCTGGAATATGCTGGGAGTGGCACAAAAGTGAAAATCCACAACTGAAGAAGGGAGAGGAATGGCAGATGCAGTCTAAAACTAAATACGGAACCTTGCTGCTGAAAGCGAAACTCAAATCCTAGGCCCTAGCAAGTGGCAGGTTATGGATGAAACTTCATGAGTCCTCAGTGCTTCTCTCTCATTTATCATCAATATAATCATGTTTTGGGTTATGGCAAAGCTTAGAAGATGCTTTGCATTTTCCACACACTGAAAAAGAGGCAGTTAAATCAATGATTAAAAGACCGATTCTGCTGCCAGGTCAGCCATCACAGAACTCTTCAGTTTAGCTGTTACCCAAACATAGCAGGAGCTGGCACTAATGTGTGCAACGTCACCAGCTCTATCTTTGTCCAACAAGGGGGAAAGTTAGAAGGTACCTGGCAGAACTGGTGAAGCTAACTTCAAAGCAACATGTAAGTGTTGTTATTTTGGGGCATATATAATTATGAGTGAAGGGAAAGGAGCAGCATTATTTAATGATAATAAAAAAAATTAATATGGGAAGAAAATTTTTAAATGAGCCCAGAGGCTGAAACTTGAAGTGTTCCCTGGAGGTGCAGTGGAGAGACAGGAAACTTGAGCTTGAACTGCTCTTTGCTGTATTATTCTCTGTCCAAACAGAAGATACCACAGCTTCTGGGACTTCTTAGAGACTCATTGCATTCAAGGCCGAACATTTCTAGATTTATATGGGTTGGCCAGGAAAGAATTCAGTGTCCCATTGCCTTTTCAGCCAAATAAATCAATTTCCCTTCTCGTCAGCAATGCAAGTTTGCAAGACCTACCTATGTGTGCTGTCTTAGCTGGGACTTGTCCCTTTGCACCAGGGTCTACAATGTACATGACAGTGCTCAGGCATAGCCCTGCTGCTGTTTGCCTCCAGGCTGCCATCTTAGCTATCTTTGAATGTCCTGATCTCTCTTTTTTGTCAAATCTCCTGCCAACAGGGATCCCAAAAGGGTGAAATGGTTCATCAGTTCGGTACAATACCAGAGAAAATAAAGGGCCTCTTGGGTGTCCTAGATCCCCTGATGTGTGGTAATACAATTACCAGCTGATCAAACAGCCATATGTAGCTGATGGGAAAGAAACAGGGAAAGGAGGAGGCATCTTGTCACAAGCCTCTTGTCTCAGCTGTGGTCGGACCCTCCCCACTGGTAAAGCCTGAACTGCTGGGGCTGGTAGTCTGGAGAGCTCACAGGCTTCCACTTTTGACCAGGCATTCAGCTTAGCCTTTGTGATTTGCACCAAAATACTTTTTCGGCTTCTGTCTTTATGGATTTGTCACAGGAGTAGGCTGAGCAGTGGATGAAATGAAAGGCGAGTGACCAAACTGGCATGCCCTCTGGAGATCTGGAGGCTGTTCCTAGAGAGCAGGTCAGAGGGATGCGGTCAATGCAGGACTGTCTGCCGGGAGTGTGAGACAAAGATGACTGCTGGAGGGGTCACAGTTCAATGCTATAAAATGCGACACACCAGGGCGTGCTGAAAGACATGTCATTCATTATTTCTGGGCCTTTGCTAGCTACTTTCCTCTAGAAAGAACAGCTTGTTTAAATTAGTGATAGTCTTCATTGACAAGGTTTGGAACAGCAGAGATGTCTGAGAGTCTCCTACTAATCTCAAAATGCTTAATAAACATGATGTGGAACTGCTTTGGTCAGGGGGACAAATCTCTTGCTGTCCAGTAAATGGGGAAGGAGGATGGCACAGAGTCTCATGGCAATGGGACACAGGCAGTGCTAGGATCCCAAGCGCTAATGCTGAGGCTGACCTGCAGCTCTCTGTGAGGATGAGAAACAAATAGCCCTATGGGCTGCAAGTGCTAACAGAAAGGATAAATGGATTTAAGAAAAAGAGGGGAGAGTGTCTGTGAGAGAAGAAAAAAATGTTTGATCGTAAGAGTGATTTGAGAGTATAGCAATTCTGCCACAGAAGTGATTATGGTGTATCTTTAAAGGAAAGCGCTGAGCGGAAGTGACTTAAGCAGAGTGGTATAGTTCTAGCATTTGAACCTAAGATAAATAGATGGAGTTACTTCTGTATCTTCAGTATGCCCTTGTTCAGCACTTCCCTATATTTACTGTAGGAAATACCTCCTACATCTCAAATACTGAGGTTATCTGACTGCAAACACTTATTTAGTCATCTAAGTAACTTGCACTAGGGCAGAAAATGGGTAGTTTAAGTCATATCAGTCCCTCAATACCCAATGGGCAGAATTAGTTTTGCTGAGGGATTCAATCTCGTGAACCTGTGCATCACTTACCTCCTTGTCTGTGAACCCAAGCATTGTTGGGGGTTCACCAGAAATCCCTGCTCTCTTGATTTCCGTGGGGGAGTCTAGAAAGACCTAACTGAAATTACTTTTGAGTGGCTTTCACCTCCAGCATGATCACACAGCCCTTGAAGCACTTCCTTTTTACTTCAAACCTCTCCATGAACAGAAGTGTTAGATTAGAGCAAATAGTTGTCAAAAGTATGGTAGCAGCTGGGTGGGTTGGTGGGTGGACGCAAAGCCACATCTTCAGCAAAGTAAGTGTTTTAGGAAGCACAGCTGGCTTTAACCTCTAGCCAGCCCCAGCACACACAGACTTGGAGCAGAAAACCCCCACAACTCACTCAGAGGAGGACACAGTGACCATGCACGAGGCAGCTCTCTCAGGCAAATAGCTCATTGCAGAGCCCGGCATGGCTCCATGGTGGCCAAACACTGCAATGTAAAGCCCCCCGACTGATAAGTCCGCTGTTGACAGATGCCATTGTGGCAGGAATGTCTCTATTTATTGTGCACCAAACTTGGACTGAAAATCTCCCTCCTCTTCTGATACATGAGTTTAAAACATAGTCTAGGTTTTGGCTATTTTATTTGAAGAAATATTGCCCCGGTGTAATTCTAATTGTGGGTTTTCTTTATTAAAATACTTCAATACTGTAACGGTTGCATTATATGACCAGCTTATTTTGATAAATAGAAAAGTATCCTACTTACAGGTCATTACAGCAAAACAAGTGACAATGATTGCTTCCTATGAATGCATATGGAATGTCAATCAATAATGCTATATCCACGAGAAACAAGAAGAAAGAATTTCTGGTTTTACAGATAAATCAAGACAAAGTATTTTCTCTCTCTCTCTCAAAAAAGATTGAACAGTGCTGTTAAATTCCTGCCTTTATTTCATAAACAAAACAAGGAGAGCAGTAGCAGTTTACAGTTCAGGAAGGACATGCATATCCCAACCACTTATGCTCTATTTAACACATGGAATTTAAGTGATGCAGAAAGTACCCCTGTCCAGGAATTGCACTCTGCAAGCCTTTGCAGAGGAAAATGCATTTGCTGCCAAAAAAATAGTTTTCAGTAGGAAATTTCTTAATATTCTGAAGAGTCATAGACTTTTCTTCTGTTCTGTAATTAGACATCAAAGGAAAGTCTGTCATATAAATTAAAAGATACTGATTGAGATTCTTTGTAATAAGTAACATACTGTATATAAATAATTAGTCATATTTCTATTTATTTTAATCTCATTAATCTACTGTTGGAAGCCATTGTTAAGTACACAATATGACAGTAGAAAGACTCATATTAACTTTCACAGGCTCTAGAATAGGCTCTGAGGCACTAACATGAAATGACACACATGATCTGTATTACTCACACTGGTCCACAGCTATCTCGGATAGGTAATGTTTATTTTAGTTCAATAAAAATAAAAGGTCTTTCCAATGCAGGAAGTCAGAGTAGATATAACTAATTTTGCCTCCTAAACTTGCGCTCTCTGAAATTCCACATTAGAAGTGGGTAGGCACTGGCCTGGAGAAGCCCATGAGATCCTTGTCAGATAAGTGATACAAACTTGACCTCTGTGGAAGCTGGAGATGTGCAGTGCCTCTGCGCTATAAAAAAGTATTAGTGTGGCAGGGAGGGCCCAGCCATCACAGAGTTGGAGTGGAGGCATGTGGAGGAAACACTACATTTACATATGGTTTTCCATATTATTATTCACCATGTTCCCACAGCAAGACAGAAGCACCTGCTTTTTGTTCAACACTGCCTCCATAAAATAATTCCTTAAAATATTGCAGGGCTAGTGCTATTTTACCACAAATGGCCAGTACATTTGGACAGTGAGCATTTGGCATTTGGCATTGGCATTGGACAGTGAGCAAAAGTCTTTGCTGTGTGGTCCTGGCTCTGGTGCTGGGACTGGTCACTAGAAAAGTGGGGTTTCCAGATGGTCTTCTGCTCAGTTCATGCCTCGAGTCTGCCTCAAATGAAAGAACTGAACAGATTAATGTGGTGGTTACCTAATCTTCAAACTAGGTTTTCAAATCCAGATCTGCAGGGCAAAGCTAGCCACAGCAGAGCAGTCGAGGAACAGCTGGGGCTGCTGCGTTTGCACAGGATACTGGAGGAACTGATAAACACTAGTGAGTGCCTGGTTCCCTCTGTGCTCTGGGACCTGAGGGGTTTGTCCCAGCAAAAGGAGCCTCAGTGGTGTGTTTTGGTGTCCAAAGTTGCAATGCAGACTTGGGACCTCTGTGGTGCTGCTCCGGCCAGCTTAGCTCCTCTAGGCTCTTGGACTTCGCACAGCCATGTATCTTCGATCCAGCTAGGAGCAACGACTCACTGGATTTGAGAGCATCCCTAAAGCGGTTCTGCTGGTGCTGCTGAGTACTGTTAGGGCAAGTTGATCCTGTGACTCCAGTACAGCAGCGAGCCCTTCGCTGTTTGCTGCAAGGAAACTACTGTCTTCTACCTGCTGTCTTGAGGACAGGCACCATGCTGAGGGAAAACCTTGGACATCGTTGGTCCTCTTGCTTGTGCAGATAGTGGTAAGGTGCTTATGCTAAAATGACCCTTGCATCTGGAAAATGGAGTGTTCTTGGGCAGGTGCCTCTTGCTCTCCCTTCTGTTCCTGCAAAAGGTTTCTGCCCTTCCTGGTGTTGTCTGATTGCAGTTGTAGAAGAATAAACTTATTATGGGGAGATTATTGATTCTTGTGCTCTGACTCTTTTAATAGCTTGAAAAAACTCAAACTGTCCTGAAAATGGCTGTAGGTATAGTTACACTCTAACTCTTGGAATAATTCTGTGCCAAACCCCTACATTTGGAGAGTCTGATCAGTCACTAGTAAGAAGAGGCTTTGTCCTCTTCAGTCCTTACTCAGTTCACTCTGCCTTTCTTCCCCAACTTTGTAACAGGAAATCCTGACTCATGGTGGTATAATGACTGTCTGGGCCATTTATATTGCCCAAGGATACTTGTTTGTGTAACAGTTCACACAATGCAAATGTCACTTCAAAGCAAGCAGTAACAGAGCATTTTGGAAGGAGAGGCTCAGAGTTAGGATTGACATTTTCTGTGACAGATCTTTGGGATTGTATAAGGAAGGGCAAAGCAAAGGCTCTTCTAGTGTTGTTTTGTATCCGTTTCTCTTAATCCCAAAACAATGTGAATGGAGGCAAAACACAGTGGCTCCTTACTGAAGGACCCTGGATGGTGATAAGCAGTTTCACTTGCCCTGTGAACCCATATCAGTGTCCTATGAGACCAAGAGATGGATGCCTTTCTCCCACCTGGCTGAGCTTCTCCAAACTGAGATAAACACACATCCTATAAGGTACATTCAATATGATTTGGAAAAAAAAAAGGAGGTCAAAAACGATCAAAAATTATACAATTAAATTTGATTTTTAATTGGGCTTATGCCACCAAATACCTATTCACTCTAGGTTTAGCTTTTTTGGTACTCTCCAAACTGCAATTAAAGTTCCCATTTTGTGCCATGGAGGCTATGCAAGAATCGAAACTCATTGTAACATAGTCTTTATTTTGCTCCACATTCTCATGAAGAGAAGTCAAAAGGTATACTGCAGAAGCATAAGACCTGAGATGATCTTTTGTGCTTTCAGAGGAAGTGGAAGATGAAACGAAGTGGAAGATGTAATAACAGGTGATTCACCATGGTTTTAGAACTGATCTGTGTGGATGGGTACAAATATGTTCAGGTTCCTTTACTCCTTTACTACTCTTTCAGAAGCCTTGGAGCTGTGGTAATGTACCCAACTCAACTTGCCATGCCAAGAAGTTAACAGAGTTGCATGGCTTTTGAACCAAAGCTGGCATATGGCCAACCAGTCAAGTGAGCCCATGGTTGTCTGCGCTGTCCCCGCCCTGCATACACATGGGCCCATGAGGTCTGTTTAATATGGCTGCAAGGATACATATTCCAGACTTTAAAAAGCATTACATTTAGGAGCCAAGGCTTTCACTTTGCTTTTTACCAGAAAGAAGAAATTGTATACAGTACTTTTTCAGGGAGTGTAAGCTGAAGGCAGTGGAGGGGAAGGGGACATCCAAATTCTGAAAAAAACTTGGGGTATACTCCTTTTTAAGTATGGCTTATGGGATGACTGAGCTACCTCGCAACAGACATAATGTTGTTGAGGTTATAAATGCTCTGGACTTTTCTAACATTAACCGTAAATAAGTTTCAGAATTGTTTTGTTTTCTTCCAGTATATTTTGCTTTTATTTTTCTATCTAATGCCAAAGCTGAGTGTTTTAGTTGAAGTTTCAAACTTTTCAAAATCAGCCACTTAAGTTTTTGTAAAAACAATCTGGTTAGACAGAGACTGTTTGTAAATACCCAAACAGCAATTCCACCTGCTTATAGTCTGAATGTCATAAAAAAATACTTTTTATACTTAAAAGGAATAATTACTTTTTATACTATGTTAGATTTAGTAAAGCAATCAAAGACCAAATTGCCATCAGTTTCCTAATATTTAGTTCTGCTATTTAGCCATAATCTGTTTTGAAATCATGAGGTTCCTCCCAAATCACACTCTAAAAGTGTGTTTTTGCTAGGAAATCTGAATCCAAACAAAGAAGATATTGTGTTTTATACATGTATCACTATCATGATGCCACCAATCAGATTTTCAACAAGTGAAGGTTTGGAAAATGTTCATGTTATTATGTCAAATTTAAACCTAATCAGATTCAGTTCATTAGTGTCCTAAATACACAACTACTTCTTAAATGCTCTCCTTTCCTAATTGGAAAACTGAAGCTGATTTCAAAAACTCTGTCTTTCTTAATGAGAAAGACCTTAAGGTTATTGTTTCATAAGGAATTCTCCATTAAATATCCCAAAGCATTAATAAAACTAGTTGCTTTCATCTGGACACACGTTCCTAAATGCCTTGGCTTGTTCTTACCATGCAAGTCACATGCATGTCACAACTATGGAGAGTGACATTAATTTTCAAAGACCACAGGATCCCTTGGGCTCACAATGCTGCTATCTGCATGAGAGATATAAAATATAGAGTAATTTGAAAAGTTGGACAGCCTATTTTCAAGGATTTCAGTGATTTTTCAGCCAGATGAGGAATATGAGCTCTTATCGCAAAGATTCCCTCAAACCTAACTTGTTTCAAGGTTAGGCCTCATCCTTGATATCAGTTCTTGTGGTTACTCAAAATTCTGGCTCAACACTTAGGTTGAACCATGCTTTCTAATCCTTATGAAGTAAAAGACCCTGGTGAATGTATGAAGAGTCCTAACGCATCAGGTGAGGGTACCAATATTTTTGGCCAGGATGCTGACCAGTATGGGAAACAACATATAACAAATCTCTCTAAAATGCTACGGTATATTCATAGAAGACATCCTTGCTGTGAGCAATTGTCTTCTGCAATGAAGAACAACAGCCTCATTCCACGGATACATTTTATTCCATCTAATGTGGTCAAAATTCCTCCATATGTATACTAACATTTTTATCTGAATTCTGCTGAAGTTCTTGGGCACACAAAGGGGTTTCAATGTAGCAAATACTTATATTACTTATTTCCCAGAGATGACAGTATTTCACTGAGTTTGTTTGCATGCTATCTTTCATCCCCTTTTGGTCTTGATTTCTGTAAAAAGGGCAAGCAAGTTTGACAATACATCTAAACCATTCTTTTTTAATTACTTTTTCTGTGTCTACTTCTTATTCCTAAAAACTTAAGATTCTTGCTCTTTCATACTTTCTCTTATATTCATGCCTTGCCAAGGTTACTGTAATTTGTGTGATCTGAAAGGTTCTTCTGAGATACTGAGCAGAATACGATGTTCATAGAGAGTGTTTATGTTCTCATAACAGTAAAATATTTTCAGTAATGTATTGTGGCAACCTCATACATTTTATTTATTAACCAGACTTCAGCTGAGAACTGATCAAAGACACTCTTCATGACTACTGGACTAGATTTTTCAGCCTCCCCATCCTCCCAATTTAATTAGATTTTAGCAGAGCTAGCTGTGATTCTGCCGTGCAGTTGGTATTAAATGAATACGTTATCCATCATAATAAAAGAATTGAATGAATTGTATACCTCCACAGTATAAGTAAAATCTTTACACAAAAGAATTCCAGCATATTTCTGTCAATGTCATGTCTTTCTAAGGCTAGACTTGCCTATGTTTCTAAGGCTTGTCTGGCAATAGTTAACAAATTCAAAGTATTACATTGCATATACATATCTCTGTACCTTCTTCAGGTAGTTGTTACAAGCTTTATAGGTCATACCAACTCTCTTCTATTTGAGATCAAGCATGAGATTTTACAGCAGTCTCCATTGTCTTTTTCTGGGTTAAGCCAGGATTTGATCCTATTTGTTGAAACAGGACAAGAGAATTGCAGAAGAACAAGCTTTAAGAAAGCCTGTGGTTAACTACAGAAGATGCTAGGAGCTGCCTAAAAAGTATGAGTCATCTGCAGAGGGTTCCTGAGAGAGGTGCCAGAGATCAGAATTTGATCCTATGTACATAGACAACCTCCATTTGCACCAAAGAAGAGCAAACAGGCACCAGCACAGAAGAAATAGCTGCTAAAAAAGGGCACCTCAGGATTTTTAAGTCTTGTCAGCAGAAGGCAGGTCCTCTGTTCAATATCACTAAAAAAAACATGTTTGGGTGGGTTGCTATAGCAGCCAAGGTCCCACCAGGCACCATAAATAAGAGCCAAAAGTTGACAATATTCTTAACTGGTCTTCGAAGAATAAATCTGGGCAGTGACTGCCTTGCAAGGAAGAAAAACATGGGTCAGCACCTCTGGAAAAAAAGGCCATTTTCTCTTTGACGACATGTGCTGTGTTCCTAGGTAGGTCTTAGGAAACCACCAGCTGCTGGAGCTACTGGCCTCTGAGTTTTGTTGTGCCAGAAGGCAGCAGGAGCTCTTGCAGATGTCACAGTGCTCAGATCTTCTCTACTATGCTGTCACTGCTTGGGATTGAGGATGCTCAGCGACTCTATTGTTGGTGTAATGGGAAAAATCTCTCAGTACCAAGTTTTTGGTCTTCTAATTATGCTTTCTTGCAGCAAACTGTGTCTTTGTGAATTACATCTGGAAAGAAGACGTATTTCTCTTTCAGAAAGATCTTTAAAAAACAGGAATGCATCTGACCCACCATGGTTGTTAAGGAGACTGTGTGAGACTACTGTTCCCTAAGGGACATTCTTTCCTGTTCAGTTAGGGACCAGTGAACAGCACCCATATAGAGAGGTGCCAAAATCTCTTTCCCTTCATACATATGGTTCTTTTAGTGTATGTTACTTTAACTATTATGCTAAAAAAGTCTGTTTCATTATTTGCCAACAAAAGATCTATACAAGCTGCCTTAAATGGGGAAAGGAATTCAGAGAGATTGAGTCTCACAACCATAATGTCATTTTCCTACCTCATTTACTGCTTCTTATTAAGAAAAAAACAAATACTCTATGGGAACAAAGAGTCTGAGAGACTTGCATGCTACAGCAATAGCATTATAAAAAAATATTGATAGCAGTACTGGATCAGAGCAGATGTCCATATCTTCAGTGTGGACAGCAGGTTCTATAAACATTGCTAAGAAGATGGCATTTTTAAGTGTTTCATTCCCTCTATTATTCTTCTAGCCTCTACCTATTCTCGTCTCAGGAGTTTCCTGGGTTTGATTCCTGGCACCTTCCTGAGCTGTTTATCTCATAAGCACCCATGAGTAATGGAAAAGTGTCTCCTATATATTCATATTCTCCAGTGATTCTATCCGAATATTTTTTGCTTGCCTTAAGTTATTTCAAAAAGTATTGTTTAAACAAATACATAATAGATACACATAAATTGATATATAATGAAATAACTAATAGTCATTAAACAACATTGCTTGTGTAGCCTATTACTGAGTTGAAATAATCTAGAACATCAAAAACAAATAATATTCAATTCAAAATGAAAATTAAACGGAGCCAAAGATGCCAGAGCTTGAAATATTAGCCTGAACATATGCATTTCTGAGAATACACAGCTGGGGTGATTTAGAGAATGCCAGCGTATATTATTGCTATTTGTATAATGCAATATTGAATGCATTTACATTACAGATGATTGCTATTGTTACAGAGTGGAAGTAATCATGTTAAATTAAATAATGTCTAGCAGCAAAGTCTTGAATAAGGGAGAATTTTAATTTCCTTAGGAGGATGAATGCATTGATTTTCCAAGTTTGCTTGTCACTATCAAGAAATCAAACTGTATAACACTCTTTGCATATCTTTTTTTCCTACACTCATTTGCTTTTATTCTGTAAACCAGGAAGACTTGAAATCATTTTAAAATTGTTTCCACATTCCCATTAGTGAATAAAAAAAAAAATTGAGGATTAAGTGTACAGATAAGAGCCAAAGAGACAAGGCACATCCCATTTTATAAGGTAAGTACTTCAGTTCAAAGTGTCTCCTTCCTGAGCGGATTCAACAAGTTTTCTAAGTAATGGAGTGTTCATGCTCAAAAATTCTTCTCTTCAGTATGCTATGTCTGTAATCATACTGGATGGCTTTGAGAATAAATGTAATTTCAATGAGCAAAGTTTCAGTAAAGTGATCTGGCAGAAGAGCATGGATTTGCACATGAATTGGCCAAAAATGTCATCAAGAGATAAAACTAGAATATTATCCATGGGTTCATGCATAGTAATGTATATAACAATACCAGAAAAATCTTTTTGTAATGGTAATAAAATACCTATGAATTAAATGCAGTGTCTCTTTCCAGAAGCCATGCTTAGGGAAATAAATGCAATTAGAATATTTAAAATGTCATATTCTTTCCTAAAAAGAAAACACATTTTTTCTACGTAATGAATTGGATAGGGAGACAAATGGTAGCAAGTCAAAATTTTGTCATCTGGTCACAGATTAAATCACAGTCTAAAAGATCTTGGATCCACAATGACTGAGGACATTTTCAGCCTTTGGAGGGCCAATGCCAGCATCATATTAAAAAAGAAGAGCAGGTAAACAATAGTTGAAGTTATCAGCTTGCTAGAAATAAAGAAAGAATAGCTCATTTATAATGCATACAGCCCCCATGGCCTTCATTAAAATATAAGTATACTCTCTCAAATTCTGGCTTACCATCGTCCCATCTTCTAAAGGTCTTGGTTTGGAAAATCTCCAAATGAAGGTGATAACAAATTGTAAGAGTGAAGGGGAAAGTGATAATGGCTTTGAGGTTGTAACTTGCCCTGCCTACAGAATGTGTTAAGGGAATTCAGTTAGAATATACATGCACCTGTGACAGAAGTCAGCACTAAAATGCTCTCAAAGTTGCATTAGGTGCTGTTACAGCAAGCCTCACAGTGCGTGTGTGTGCAGTCAGCAGTGAAGGTGACCAAGGATGGAGGAATGTACTGTGACTGAAAAATAATACCAGGGAAAAGAGTCCCCCTCCTCCAGAGTCCCTTTACAAGGATGTGCAACAGGGATGTGTGTTACAAAGCAATTGTTGGCTGTTACAAATGTCTACAGAATTGATAAGGGGTGAAAGGTGATGGGGAACATCTGGCTAGCTGGTCAGCTCTGCTCCCTGACTGATCATTGCAAGAAGGATGGTAGGGAAAACACAAAGTGAAAATGAGAAAATTAACTGGTTTTAGCCAAATCTGCAAATCCTCATTCAGGCAAAGCCAGAGGAAGTCAAAACTGAATCTGTGTAAGAACCAAGCATGAATATCAGGACTCAGGGCCTGGCCAAGTGCTGACAGGAGCCTATGAGGTAAGGATGGGATGTGCTGTTACAAGCTACAGTTAGGATGTTACTGTGTCCACTAGGGCTGCAGATATTTTGTGTATCAGACTGGAAGAAATATATTAGCTCATCAATTTCAATTGCCTTTCTATCATAGCATGTGCATCCATGAAATATAAACCTTTCTGTTAGAGACTCAAAGTAGTTTTTAAATTGCTGTGATAATTTCTATACAAAACATGAAATCTGCTTAGCTTTGCTTAGGGTCAATAAATATAATTAAAATCGCAGAATCACAGAATAGCTGAGGTTGGAAGGGACCTCTAGAGTTCATCTAGTCCAACACCCCTGCTAAAGCAGGGCCACCTACAGCACATTGCATGGGGTCACATCCAGGCAGGTTTTGAATATCTCCAGAGAAGGAGACTTCACAGCCTTTGTGGGCAGCCTGTTCCAGGGCTCTGTCACCCTCATAGGAAAGAAGTTCTTCCTCACATGGAGATGGAATTTTCTGAGGTTCAACTTGTACCCATGACCCCTTGTCCTGTCACTGGTCACCACCGAGAAGAGTTTGGCCCTATGCTCTTTACATCCTTCCCTCGGGTATTTGTACATATTGATAAGATCCCCCTCAATCTTCTCTTCTCCAAGCTTAACAGGCCCAGCTTTTTTAAGCTTTCCTCATAAGCTAGATGTTCCAATGCCTTAATCATTAATGATCTTTATTGCTCTATGCTGGACCCTTTCTAGAAGTTTCACATCCCTCTTGCACTGGGGAGCCCAGAACTGCACACAATATTCCAGGTGTGGCCTCACCAGAGTTGAGCAGAGATGCAGGATCACCTCCCTCGACCTGCTGGCAACACTTCTCCTGATGCAGGCCAAGATCCCATTGTTCGCCTTGGCCACAAAGGCACATTGCTGCCTCATGCTTAACACTGTCAACCAGAATTCCCAAATTCCTCTCCACAGAGCTGTCTACCAGCACGTCAACCCCTAGTCTGTGCTGGTGCCTGGAGTTATTCCTTCCCATGTGCAGGACCCTGCACTTGTCCTTGATGAACCTCATGAGGTTCTGCCCAACTCTCCAACCTGTTAAGGTCCCTCTGAATGGTAGCACAGCCCTCTGGAGTGTCGGCCACTTCTCCCAGTTTGGTATCATCTGCGAACTTGCTTAGAGTGCACTCTGTCCCCTCATCCAAGTCATTGGTGAACACGTCGAACAGCTCTGGGCCCAATCACCGGGCCTTGTGGGTCACCACTGGCCACAGGCCTCCAGCTAGACTCAGCACAACCCTAAACATAAATATAAAGAAGGCTATTTTATTCTCTGTCTGGATTAAAGCAGACACTAGATGGAAACATCTCTGTAGAAACATATGGATGGCAGAAAGTGATCCAATATATAGGAGACACCTTTTGTCAGAGCTCTCCAGATGTTAAATGAAAGGTCTCAGTGCAAGAGACTTTGGTAATGGAGAAAACAAAAAGACACAGTTAAGGAAGAAGTTTTCAAATGCCTTTTGACAATAATCTTTCATTTTCCAATTGACTAGGACATGGAATATTCTGAGGATTCATGTTCATGAATACATATAGGAGAAGGGATATCACACAGGGTACAAGTTAGATTATTTCTTATACTGATTATAACTAATACAACTAGAAATATGAGAGATCATGTACAGGAAGTTGTTAAGTTTCTAATAAAAAACAAACATTAAAATCAGTTACTAAACTGAAGGCCTGAAAAGCCCTGAATTTAAAATTTGTGAGGTAATTGTAGGAGTAACTGATGATGAACAGACTGAGTTTGACATGCACTATTTTAAGGAACAGTTATAAAACTATCTAGATGAAAATTAGATGATAACAGAAATGGCACTGCCGAAGGAAAACCATGCTTTCAACTATAAGGATTCAATAAAGAATTAGTGGGCAATTAGTGGGCAAAGAAACACTGGCAGTTATAATTACTCAGATTTTTGTTCAAGTCCCTCAAAGAGGCTATTAAAGAAAACCAGGCACTTAGAAGGTGAAAGGTAACATACTGTTGTCAGTGCAGACTGCCTGAGAGACAGAAATATTCCAAGGATAAAGACCAAACTTTCATGTAGAAACGAGCTTAATAGTGAAATGTTTGTTATGTATCTGCTGGGCCATAGGCTATTTATTAATAATCTTATGGTGGGCCAAAGTAACAAAATTTGCAGATGATGCTAAATGGTTTAGAGTAGTAGGGAATTAAGACTTGCAGACATGACAAAAGTAAGCACTAGGCAAAAAGATGAAATGAGATGTACTATGAGGTGTACTTTTGTTTGGCTTTTCTTTTTTATTCTTTTCTTTTTTTTCTTTTTTCTTTTTTTTTTCCTAGAAACAAGAGCAATGTCATAAACATCAAAAGAAATGATAAAATTCCTTGAAGCATAGGACTGTATTCTAAATGAACTGAAAACATTTTTGGGATAGGGTTTGCATGCTATTACAGATGGCACAGAAGGAACATCTGCTTAATGCCACTGAAAGCAAAAGGGCTTTGGCGGTATTGAGAAAGGAGCAGCAAGAATGGGGTATAATACTGTAAGGCTATCATATGTCAATCCTTATCAACTCCTCACTTTTAATAATGTTTACAGTTGTAGTTAGTCAACCTTCATTAAAAGGTAGTGAGGGAAGAAAGTCAGTTCCATCTAAAGAGCAAAAAATATGATCTCCAACAAGGAAATATTTCCAGATACAAAGGAGTAAGGAAGTTCAATGAAGACATTAATAAGAAAGAACAGAAGCTGAGAGGTTCATGAGAAATAAAGGAAGGCTAATCAGTCATTTTTAATTTGGCTTTTCATGACAAGAAAAAGAGGAATCTGGTAATGTTTAAAGGTAACGCATTTGAAATAGTGCAACAGTTAGTCATGTACAATATTTAATGAGCTTTCAGAATTTGTTGCTAGAAAATATGGTTAAAGCAAAGAACTCCTGACTGTCAGTTTGAATAAGATTACCATCACTACTCAAAATATGTGGAAAAAAATCTCAAAGGAACAGCATTTGCACAAGAGTGTCGACTCTGGGGCATGAATTCACCACCAATCTTGCCCCTCTCTAGGGTTAGGAAAATTATTTCCCCTATAAGGCTTTTTCATATCCTTGTGCAGTATATAGGTATGGCTACAGGCAGTAACACATTCTGTCATAAGCCTTTATTGTGCTTTTTTTAAATCCAGTAAAAGGATCAGGGGCCTGTGGTCTCCAGCCATGGAGTCCTGTATTATTTGTTTAACTATTTAGAAACAATGTAAGGCAGTAATTGACCATCAATAACATGCAAAAGCTCTGCAGTTCATGTGCCATCTGAATGGCAGTCAAACTATCATCCACCTTCCTGGCTGAGGTAGTTTTGCAAAGAACAGATGGTGCTTAAGACAGACACATTATTTATACTATTGTTAGTATAAGTAATTTGGAATTAAACCAGTAAGAAAATAGTGATAGAGAAGTATTAAAGAGAAACAGGAGAGTGCACATATTCTGAAGACCCAGAATGCATACAAATCACAAAACCACAGAATGGTTTAGGTTGGAGGGGATCTCTACAGATCATCTAGCCCAACCTCCCTGCTCAATCAGGGACACATAGATCATGTTGCACAGGGTCGCATCCAGGCGCGTTTCGGATATCTCCAAAGAAAGAGACTCCACCACCTTTCTGGGCAGCCTGTTCTAGTGCTTTGTCACCCTAACGGTAAAGAAGTTCTTCTTCATATGGAGATGAAACTTCCTGTGTTTTAATTTGTATCCATAATGTCAACATGATAAAGAGGAGGCCTTTGGAAAATAAGTGATTTCTTATATTCAGAGATTAACTCAAATTCCCACTGACAATCCAGTAAAATGTCCCTTTCTCCTTCCTTCCCTTGCTCTCTTCTTCTTTGTTCCAGGTGCCTGGTGTTTTATGTGCACATTAAGATCATTTTATTTATGTAGATGTTGCTTACAAAATAAATGCCATTGTTGTCACCCTCAAAAGTATTTATTGGTCTGTTATTTCTCTTTAAACATATTGCTGACTTACAGAAAGGAATCACAACTCTCATTTTCCTTAAAATAGCAGATTTACCTTAAGGATATGCTTATATTAATATGTATGGAGAAATTTTAAATTACATTTTGACTCATCACTTTTCTGCAGACTGTATTGAATTTCTCAGATGTCTTTGGAGACACTGAGAGAAACACTGAGAGGAATAAAGCATTACTCCAGGTATTTATTTTATATTTATTGTGGGTCCCAACAGTTCTGATCTGAAACTCATTTTTCACCCCTTTCGCTGGAGGAACCCATGTTTCCTGGCAGAAGCAACTCAGCAGTTCCTAGGAGATGCTGTGGCCGCCACTACTCAGTTCACCAAGCTCCACCTAAGCTTCTTTGTGAGCCTCCCGGTACAGAAAGCACACCTGGCATGATGTGGGCAGTTTCTTCAAAACACCATCTGTGCTGCCCAAGAGCAAAAAGTTCTTGGAGAATGACTCAAAACAACAAGTGCATGTCACCTCACCTGCATGTGGTGCTTCTCTAATCCCTGCACATGGAGGACTTAGCCCCCCATCCCTCACAGGCCAGTCCACAGATGCTATTTCCAAGGGGGAAATCTTGTGTGACATTCAGGGCTTTGCTTTCTGGATTCACGGCTTTGGTAGAACAGAGACTCCCAAACTGGTCTGGGCAGGTGCCTCTCTGGAAGCGTACTCCTGTTTATTTTTCTAAGTGATTTTTTACTTCGGGCTGGTTTTACGACATCAACCCCTCTTGCTGGATAACTGGGTCCTCAGGCTGACTAATGTCCTACCCTTGCCAAAGGAATATAGTGTATCTCTTTCTGCTCAGGACTCCACATGTCACAGTGGAGCCTGATTATCATATCTTAGTAAACTTGTTTTCTTCTCCTCTCTTCCCCTTTTCCCATCATTCCTATCTCTTAGCTGCTTGGGCTGAACAGTGCTTGTTACCTCATTTTGTCAGGCAGCCCCAGAGTGTGAAAAATCAGTTCATCCTTTCCTGGTAGTTAACAGCTGTTGTGCCAGTGCTGGCCCAGATGACCTGGGCTAGTTATGGCTATGGCTTTCCCCAGCTGCTGTTCAGGGCTTGGCCTACCCCTTGGAGTGAGAGGACACCTGGATAATCTATCTACAAGGCTAATTACAGCATGGGTGAGGAAATTAGTAGCTGACTTGGGCTTGCTTGGAGCAGAGAGCATGATCATCAGCCTAACATTCCTGCCTACAATGAGAGGTGTCGTTTCCTCTGGCAGAAAACTCTGCATTTTTAAAGCAGTTGACCCCAACTTATTTATAAACAACCACATATTTCTATGGGTTTTCTCTTCCCTGCTAGCCCAGACAGGCCCATCCTCCACCAAATGTAACAAGCAGCACCCTACCCTGTAACGGCTTCTTTTTAAGGCTGTGTGGTGGCTCTGCAAAAACAAAAAGGAGTTGGGCATTCTTTGTATTGACCTTATCAATCCCCAAAGAGGAGCCTACACAACAAGTTGGGCCCTGTTATTAACATGTTGAGGGTAGAGGCCTGGAGGTGAGGAGAGTTTCCCAAGGTCATACAACCTGCAGAGCAGAGCCAAGGGTACCAACTAGACTTCTGCAGCTGCAAGTCAGGGTGAGCTGTCCCATGCCTGGAGAGACACCTGGGTCTGGGCAAGCGAGAGAGGTATAAGATGGAACTGGGACACTAGACTTTGGCTGTGTCATCCTCCCCATCCCTCTGCATTCAGAGAAGGGGAAGAGGGAGCCCTGGGAGTGTATGAAGATTTTATTAACTTGGATTTCTTTTATTATGATTTGCAATTAATGTAATAATGTATCAGCATAATTTTGCTGCATAAAATGCCTGGAGCAGGCATTTTTAAACTGATCGAAAACTTTTAAAAATTGATATAGATACTACTCAGCTCTGAAAATACAGTGATTCAGAAGGGAGAAAAGAGGAAAAGCTGTTAGAAAAGGTTTAGCTATGACTAAATAAACTGGCAAATATAGGAATGTTTTGCTGTGACTAGATGCTGGTAGTCACCTGGTCATATTTCTTTCCCTTCCTAGGACAAGTTTAGAGCATTTCTTACCTCTTTCTCTTTTTTTTTCTTCTCCTCAGCACCACATTTTCTCAGTGCCTGCAGTGCAAGGGGCTGTCAGCACACACCTACCTGTTCCCAGCCCTGAATGGCTGGCAACCCAGGTCCCTGCAGCCCACACTGGCATGACCCCCACTCGTTTTCCATCAATTAGGGCTGTTTTCCTGCCTTCTGAAATCAAAATAGAGAGCAGACTTTGGGATTCCTGAGGGAGCCTGATTCAAAAGGCTGTATTTGATGCATACCTAAGCCACGTCCCTTCTCTCTCGCAGCCTCTGCGAGAGTTTCCCTCTGGGACCTCACCTAATGATTTATTTTGCACAAAGGTTGCTTAGCTAGCAGAGTCTGATGCGAGAAACAGCCTCGCTTAGGGAGGCTGTGGCAGAGGCCATGTCCCCTGTAGTTGCCACAGAGGAAGGAGAATGTTCACGAACTGCTGTTACCTGGCTCTCCGGGCTTCAGGCTCTGGGGAGAAATGAGCACTGCCCTCAGGGAGCAAGGTTAGAATACATTTCTAAGGACTCTCCTAATACAGTTCAATTTATCCACAGAGCAGTTTGATTTATCCATCAGGCGTGTTTAACTGAAGTGATGTTTATGGGCAATTTTAGGTAGACTTTTAAAAGCAAAAGGTTGTTATTTAAAGGGCTGTTACTGATCTTTTGAAACTCTGTAAGGCCCTTTGAAGCTATCAAATGACACAAGATAAAATCATCACCCAGTAATATTTACCTATAGATTCTTTGTGTTTTTCAAATCTGCTTATTCCTTATTTTACCCATTTAGATGGAAGACAGCCAGTCAAGTTCAGATGTCACCATGAGAGACATCATTATGGAGTCCAGGTATGAAGTGTATCAGGAGCAGAGGAGCAGGATCCATCTTCCAGGCTTCAGCATGGTTTTGATGCTGACCTTTGAAGAGGTAGAGGCTTATTCTGAAACATGATGAGTAAGGAAATTTATGTATATTTTCATATAATTATGAAGATTTACACCATCTACCTTGATTTATACCAACAAATGGTTTAAGATAAGGCTATTATTAAAAAAAAAAAAAAAGTGTGAGTTTTGCTGTTGACATCAATGGGATTCCAGCTTCTGCACTTTAAAGATGCCAAGTGGCACAGAATTGATTTCAATGCACCTTTTTCTTCTTTCTGGGGACATTTTGTTTCTTTGATGTTATATATATAGTGTTAGAAAAGAATAAAACTGCAAGTAGCAAAAATATGAAGTTTGTTGTATCTTGATCTAGTCATGATGATAGAAAAGTCATTATGAAGATAATCAGTAGAATTCTTCAATTCTTGTGAAATCAGAATTTCCCTTCTGAGTTAAGGGTACTAGGTACCCTGAGCTGTCTCTTTGGGTAATGTTTGCTGAGAAATGACTCTTGACTTATCTACTGTTACAGTGAAAAAGAAGTCTTTCCTAAAACAACTAAGGGTAAAATTTCTTCTTCTATTAGAAAAGGTCTAACACTAAGGCTCTGTAGAGAATTAAACTGAACCTACTTAATTGATCCACAGCTGATGTAACCATGTTTTCTTTCTTTCTTGGAAATTCTTCGATCCATCATTGTTCAGCTTCATTCTTCAGTGAATTAACATCTCAAATGACTATTCAGGTCACATGGGTTCAAGTCTCCAAGGCAGAAGCAGCTTTGCCTCTTGAGGACTGTGGAGTAGAGGGGAAGATAAATAAAGGATTTTGTTTAATGTTTAAAGGAGCATACTAATGGACAATTAGCCAGGGAATTTGTGAGTACTTTTTAAATCCACACACAAAAAAGCAAAGCTTCTAACACTTTGTAAACTCCATCACAGAAGTGCTATGCTTTGGGTTAACATCACAATACACATTTCGAAAAGGCAATGTTGATGGTGACAATATCCCATGACTATAGTAGCTTTTGATGGGAAGTCATTGGAAGTGACGGCAAGAAAGTTCCAGGGAGTTTTTTTTCAAAGAGTAGAAATTTTTTTGCAGTTTCGGTTTTGTAGAGAAAGGCAACGCCTTTTATTAGATAAAAGATTTAACTTTAACTACAGACTTTGCCTGACTCATATCTTTAGACCATTATGAATGAACTATTATCATTTGTAATATAGACGATTTGGAAAGAAACACTGAGTCATCTGGTGCTTGAAAATCAATATAGTCATGAAATGCTTTGACTGTTCTTAATCTCTTCAGAGAGATTGTACCAATATCTTAGTAAAGAGAATGCACTATAGTTATTTCAACTCTTAGCTACAATGGAATAAGACACAATCCACACAGTTACTCTATACCTTTGTTACAGCATCCTTGCAGTGAATATATAAACTGAAAGGAAGGAAATGTAATTCTAGAGAAACAGCTTATTTCTGAAGTATTTCAGCAAATTCTGCCTCTGGAAACAAGGTTATGCAGTACAGTGGCACTGACTTTTTACTGCTCAGTTTCCAGATTCAACTCATGCTCTCACTACTGAAATGAAAACCAGAAGGAAAAAAGAAAGGCAGATGGTACTTCCTTTTCAAGTAGGGAAGTTATTTATTTCCTATTCTTAAGATTCTTTTATAGGTCAGGATGATGTGGATTGTAGCTTTGTTGTAGGAACAAGTCTAACTTCCAAAATGAATTTCTCCATGAATTTTGTGGGAAGTGTAGTTTAAAGGCAATTTTTCCACAGTAGCATTGCCTCCTGAGTCAGCATCCATGTACGGGACACTTGTTCATAGGCTTTAAGAAGTTGCATTTTTTGTTGCTTTCCCAGTCAATTGAATGATGATTCCTGCTAAGTCTATCAGCAGCAGCTGAAAGTCTTACATATTATGATTTTTTTTAAGAATGCTTGGATAGGAATTGCTAATTATAAATGGAGATAGAATTAAGAAAAGCAAATCTAAAATGTAACCAGGAATTAACTTAATTATACATTTTGTGTGTCATTGTGTCAGGTCATATGACCTGGAAGGTCCCTGATGAAATTGTGTGGCAAGCTAAAAATAGGAAGACAAACGTGTTTTTTCAGCTGGGAGACTGAAACAGTCCAAACACTCAAGATTACTCTTGTGAATCTTCCAGTGAAACATATGACAGCAAATAATTTCAACAAAGGACTAAATTAGTCTTAAAAGTGATCTTAGCTGGAATTCCTTCCAAATTAACTCTGCCAGTTATCTGAGACACTCATCAGAACAGCACTCACGTAAAAGAGACTTGAAAAGCATTCTTAAACATCTCTGATATCATCATGTCAATGAATTGTTTGGCTCCTTTGCCAAATACTGCATTCAGTATTGCCAATCAGAGATAGTAGTTGCTAATTCACATTTTTTTTTCTCTGTGGTTATAATTTCCTAAATCATGGTTATTAGCTTCTGAGTCATGGTAGCCTGTTGATACTTTAGATTACAGAAAGAGGTTGACATTCTACTGACATAAGTTAAAATGTTTTATTCCTTAGGAAAGTTCAGATTTTGGGTTAATTCTTGCTTGCTTTCTGTACACAACTAAATCCAATTAAATTAGTGTCATGAATCAGACTGAACTGAGAATGTCCATAAAATAAAGTTTCCTCATCTAGGTACAGAAGTGCAATTGGCAGAGTTAATTTATCAAATAAAGTAAATAAGCAAGGTTCAATGAGAATCTGAGAAAACACATGGCTGTGAGCAAATTAATTGAATAAGTCTATTTCACATTCCATATAGATAAGAGCTAGAATTGTGTGAACATTATATTCTGCATATAAAATAAGCTGCAAATATTCCCATTATGTGAATTTCAAACCTAATCCAATATCTGCTGAAATCCTGACAAAACCCTTCATTACAAATACAAGTATCAAACAGAGAAAAGATATGTTTCAGAATCTGTGGGTATGTAAGCGCTCTTATCTCTAAACATCTTTGAAATACAAAGAAAAAACAAAAGAGAGAATCGCATAGCTATGTTTTCAAAGGAATAAAGTGATTAAAAACATTCTGCAAGTATTTCAGTAGAGATACCAATTATGGATTGTGCTGGAAAGTGAAACTGACTTCTTATATTGAGGTAATAATTGTGATTCCATCTGTGTTTAAGGAATTATGCCACACATGACACAAATTCAGCAGCCTGGGCCAATAATGCCACCATTCTTAGTAGCTTGCAGATCTGGTGAAAAGTGAAATTCAGCTCTGAAATGTTTATAGGCACTTCAAATTGTTTGATCTCTGATAGGTATGTAGCTTGGGATAGAAGTGGTGAGTACAACTGTAGTAATTTCTTTCCCCACACATTTCTCTTGCACTCCTCTGGGGCCATGTCTCTCCCAAACACTGTATGCCAGGAAGTGCCCAGTCCCTGGGACTTTATTATCTCAGCTGTTGGTTGCTTACAGTGGTCTGGGGATGGTTTTGGCTTGTGGGTCTGTTTGGCCTTTTTGGATATTTTTGACCCAGTAACACTTGTCCAAACAATTCTCAGGCACAGTTCAGGAGTTAGTGTGGGGCCAGTGACCTGTCAGACAAGCAGCTGGGATGCAGCCACTGTGCTTTGGGAGCACCAATACAGACTCAGGCAGCTCCATGCTAGCTGCTCAGGGAGGACAGTTATGGTTGTGTCCCAGGTAAAACCTTGATTGTAAAACAATCTAGTTAAGATGAAAACCTGAGAAGAATTTATTGGCAACGTGAAGACAAGAAGAGCGGGGTGCAGATAAGGTAATGCTGTGACTCATGCAAACTCCTGTGCCAGCTCCTGGTAATGTGTGTCACCAGTAAACTCTGATTTTCTTTGCCTATTCTTCCTTTGGTGAGGTTGAACTTCTCACCTGTGACAGCAGTTTCAGAATGCAATGCATCCTTTCTTGTCCAGCGCTTAATTTTTTATACTCCAGTCCAACTGCCACATATTAAGNCGGGGTGCAGATAAGGTAATGCTGTGACTCATGCAAACTCCTGTGCCAGCTCCTGGTAATGTGTGTCACCAGTAAACTCTGATTTTCTTTGCCTATTCTTCCTTTGGTGAGGTTGATTCGATGAGCTTATGTTACTGTCATGAACTTCTCATCTGTGACAGCAGTTTCAGAATGCAATGCATCCTTTCTTGTCCAGCACTTAATTTTTTATACTCCAGTCCAACTGCCACATATTAAGGACAAAACTGTGAAATAGTAACATAGACAGAAGCAGAACAGATGCTTGGAAACAGTTTTATCTTCTGGTGAATTACGGTTGTGTCTCAGCCTGTTTCAACGCACCATTTTTCACTCTCCCTATTTTTTAGCATGGTGGTATCCAGATATCAAGAAGATATTTCTGGTAAATTTAGTAGGCAAAAAAATCAGTAATCCAGCTGTTATATTGTTGTTAAGGTTTGTGCAGTCTTTTTAGCAAAGTTAATTTCATGTCTATGGTCAAAGAACAGTGAAAGACAGTTCAAAGTAAGATCTTTTTCAAAGAACAAGCATTTTAAGCATTAGAAGGGTTAGTGTCTTTATGGCCTTGATGTCTTTAGTGTCTTTGTGGCAAATCAGTTAGATCTCCCTTCTCACCTGAAGCATTGTGGAAATGAGAAGTCTTTAGACCATAGGGAAAGTAATGACTGAAAGTAGGGTGACAGACGGGAGGTGCGGGTTCCCAGCACACAGAGCACCTTGGGCAAGGGTGTAGCTGGACCATAGGCATGCAACTCAATTGACTTAACCGCTTAATCACTCATTTACACTTGATAATTTGTCTTTTTATGTAGCTATGTACTTTACACATTCAAAAAGTACTTGAGAGTTGAGGAAGTTTGCCAGCTTGGAGGGTTTTCAATCCTACCATTATCTGGCTTAATTACCACTTCCTCTCCTCGTTCCTGGATTGAGTCAAGTGTCTGCTTTCTCTCTATCTTGCAGAGGTGCTTTCTCAAAACACGTCATTAACATCAAGCAATTTTGCCTCATGGTAGAGCTGGTGAGCTGGCATTATCCCTATGGCAAACACAAAGGATGATGAGGGACAAACACATCAAAAACATCAGAGCTACCTTGGAAGCTTGCCCCACATCCAGCAGCAAACATAAACTCTTAGGCCAGGGCTTAGCCAGGGAGGGTTAGCATCTCTAAAGCAGTTTAAGAGCTTCTTACCAAAGGCTCTGGTGAAGAGGAAGAATTTGAATTGAAATACTTTAGCATGCAGATGTCAGTCTAATACTTTGCTCTGCCTAATTTCTGAAGTGGCAAATCAGTCTGACCTTTTGCCTGTGAAGAGCAGAGAGATGGGCAGTATTAGCCACCTCTCTTGTGTGGTATGCATGGAAATGCTGCACAGTTCGGTAAATACTGCCCAGCTGTTAACTGCTGCAATACCAAATGGTATGAAATGGCCTGAGGGTGACTATAGCCCTTTTGAAGCCCCTGTTATTCTGCAACAATCTACCCTCTGTCTCCAGAATTAGTTTTCTCAGAACAAGCCTGCATTATACTAGCATCAGTCTTGCAAGTCTGCAGCTCATCTGAAACCCCACCCCTCCCACCTTTTAGAAGAGAGAAAAAAAATCTTTTTAGGATTGTTAGTCTCAAATCTTTCATATTAAAAAACCCAACAACAACTACAACAACAACAAAAAATCTTAAAAAAAATCTTAAGTTCAGACCTCTTTTACAAAATCATTTAAAATTTAATCACTGAGCATACTATCCAAAAGAGAAATGTTCTGCTCCTGAAACTCATGAAAGACAAGTTAATATTTCAATACTCTGCAACAAAAACAACTGCGGAGTACTATATAAAAAAAAACCCCAAACTTATTGTTTTTTCCCCAGATATTTATCTGCTGACTAGTCTGACAGGAGCAGACTCATCCTCTGGTACTTGGAGCTCTGTGAAATAAACTGATCAAGAGAATCATAGCTTCTAGCTATAATCTAGCTATAACCATAACATTTTATCATCAGCTGATAAAATCTCATAGCTGTTGTAATTTTCAGAAGATTTTGTTCTTCTTTTTCCCCCTTTGCATTTACCCTGTGACAAATAAGGGTGACGCTCTGGTCTGAGCAGCAGACTCATGTCATCAGGATGAAGTCGTGAGGACAGTGACTAGGTATTGGCTTCCAGACTGCAAGCTGGCACACAGGTCAGGATTGAACTGTATTAGGTAGGACTAGTGCAGCTAGTAAAGAGGTTTGCAGAGAAGAATGTAACTCATTATGAGCCTTTGCCTTTTATTTATTATATGTTTGCATAATCCTGAGGGATACAATTTGTAGCTGAAAAAAACTAATATATGAGATTCAACTTTAAAAGTACAATACCATGTTCTGTAAATTCCGGACAGGTGTATTTGACTGTATTTTGTTCATTATGTTCTATGAGAATTCTCTTTTATTTTCCACAAGCAAAAATGTGAGCGAGTTCACTGCATTGCTCTAATGTACCTCTCTGGGAAGCCAGGAATCCCTTCTCAGAGCGCAGACAGACTTTGATGCAAGGGAAGTGTTATATAAAAATAATTCCACAACACAGACATTAAACATACACCTGGCCTAACACAAGCAGCTTATTGAAATATGTCTTGAACACTCTTCTGCATATATGCTACATCAGCTGATAATGCTGATTGCTCCTGCTGCTGCCATGATGTTCATTTGCTGAATGATTATCACACATTTTTGTGTGTGTGTTTTAGATCTATTTATCTTCACAGTCTGCTGGCAAGATGATGGAAAATCACATACCTGTTCCTTTCTGTTAAGTGACATACTGATTTGCAAAAATGTTCTTTGAGAGTTGACAGTTTCTGCCCAAAACTTGATGTAGGTAGTGTGACGAATCGACTGCTGAGTGCTAGACTTGTATTTATTTTTAGGATCTACCACTTAAACATGTTCGTGATTCACAATTAGGGATATTCAAAAACTGAGACTTTTCATTCTGAAAAACAGGTGAGTTGGATGTTTATGTGAGGAAAAAAAGAAAAAAAGAAAGACAAAATAAGGAAGGGCAAACCTAATAAGTTTCGTGCAGGACTAAATCAGTATTGGTCAGTAATAGCCAGTCTGCTAACACACACAATTTTATTCCTGTATTTATATGCTAGTTCTTGCTTGGAAATGAGAGAACACTCAAGTTCAAGTCCAAGACTGGAAACTCTGAATATGTGGCTCTGGAGATCTCTCTATGGGTCTTTTTATGCTATCTGAGCAGACATGCTGTAGGGGGCAAGTAACTGCAAGTAGCATTATGCCGCTCGCCTCACAGAAGAAAGTAATTTATGTGGAAGTGCTTTGTGTGACTGGGACTGGACAAATTTAATACCATTGCTTAGGAAAGAAAGGTGCAAACAGCCCTTTGTCATAGAAATTTCGTATTTCGAAAATGAATATATCATGGTAAAGTACTGGCATGAAACACTACTTATATTGCTCATACTTAGAATACCTTCCAGCAAGGTAACCATGTCCAAACAGAGTGAAATAGGCTCACTGTGACCCATTTGCATTCTTATTCCTCTAATGAGTTCTCTTCACAAGATCATTTTTAAATGAAGTGCTAAAATTAGTACTTACATATAGTACTTTTTAACCCTAAGAACTTAAAGTTACTTAAAAGATAAGCAAATCATCTATCTTTATACTACCTAAGTACCTTCCCTGGGTGCATAGGGAAGTGCACAGAAGGTACCTTAGTATTCACTGCTAACCTTTGCTAATATCAGAAAGATGCCAGTCTTGGATGGTGCTGTTTCTGGGAGAGAAAGATATGTTCTCCAAGTGCATCAGCAGTCCCTGCCTGCTGAGACAAAAAACTGTAGCCTGGAAGAAATTACTATAGGGCACCAGCAGTCTGTAAGGAAAAGTGCTAGACTGGTTGTAAGGCTGAGGTGTCTAAGCTGAGTTGGATTCATATGATTTCTGAACAGATATGGAAGCCACATTTGCAAATAAATATAAATAAAAATGGCCCCGATGCCGGTTCTTAAAGCCTTTCATCTTGATGGTCATTGCAAAACTGCTTATTTGGGAATATCCCTTGGTCCTGCCTCTAGGAATTATTTCTGAGAGTGCTAGTTCGCAGAGGCTAAAGCAGCCCAGAGACTGTTTAAACAATTTAACACTATGGACAATGGAATTACACTACCCAGGAATGTCCCCTGACACTGTTTAATCTACTGGTGTAAACACAACCTAAGTCTATCTTTTGAGGACAGTCTTTGAAAGATAGCATAGCCACAAGAAGAAAGCTCTGCGTAGAATAAAATGGATGGACAGGTTATCATCTGCCATTCCGAAAGTGCTCTTCTGTGTGTTGTAAGTGTTTGCCAGTTATTTCTGCTGTAGAAAATTGGCTGAAATTTTCAACACAAGCACAACACGTTGCGTCTTGGGATTCATCTCTTTTCCTCTCATTTTTCCCTTTCACAGGTGGAATCTTTTCTTGAATTTGATAGCTTTGTCCAGAAAGACTCAAGAAGATGACTCAAGAGGTATGTGACTGAATCCCTTTTTATGGCCCCGATGATAGAAGTAAAATTCCCATTGATGTGAATGAGCTTCTATGAACAGCAGTATATTTGCTATCCCTTCTTAATCCAAACTGCCCAAGAAAAGAACATCCTCAAGTACTCAATGTAAGTTCTCAATTTCCTAACAAAGCATCTTTTCTCCAATTTAAAATGAAAAATCTGTAAGGAATGACTTTTTGAACCAACACAGCAGAAGAGAAGTTTTTCCCCTCCTTTCATGCAGATCCAAGTTCTTAAAGCACTATACTACTTTTTTATTAATATTCAGCTCTCACTTTTATCCATCTCCTCTCTGACACAAAACTCCATCTGCAGCCTATTAGTGTCCCACCTTTGGAATTCAGATGGTCACATCTGTTGTTAATAAGTGGGATTTGATACCAATAAGAGACAATTCTATCATCCAGCAGATTTATCATTCTAAGAGGTAGAAAACCTAACCTAGCTGAATATACTATTAGGAAATGTATCTGTCCCTTAAGTAAATGTACCCCTGTTTGAATTTCCTATGGGTCTGGAGTCAGAGACTGTAAAAATTATGGGCTTTAATTGCTATCAATAAATCTCCTTCTCCTCCTGTCCTCAAGGTGAGGAGCTATTATAAACTGAAACTTCTGAAAGGCATTTGTAGAGAACAAAACATTTTTTTTTCCAACTTTTTGGTCATAATTTGATTCAATAGCATATTAGGATTTTTTTAGAGATGTATTTTGTATACTTAAGAATATGCAAACAATGCTTCTGGACCTTGAATTTAGTCATGTTCTCTAGCCTTATGCCACATTACACCTGGCGTATTGAAAGCAGTTGTTCTAGAACTGGTTTCAGTGAGAATATTTGCTGTACCCTAACTCAGAATCTGGTCATCAGGGAATATTTTTTAGAAGTAAATGAATCTGCTTTCATTGTAATTATGACATCTTTTGTTCTCTTTGCACTTACAGGAGATAGGGTGTGGTGATTACAACAGCAGGAAGGCATAAAAAATATAGTGCCAAGTACTTGGCCAGGTGATGAGTGCCAAGACTTTATTCAAGAAGATGAGTGGACAAGCCTTGAAGTCTTAAAAACATGTAGACAAGGATATTTTTACAGAAAATGTTGCCATGCCTTCCCAGTCCTTCCAAGAGTTCTAAGTGTTACAAGCAGTCATAGATATTGGCACTGATATTGACTTATTCAAATCTGTTTTATATAAAAGTTCAGAATATTTTGCATACAAATATCAGCTTGGTCTGCCAAGGCTTCCAGTCAGCAGATTGGATGAGTCTGCCTCGAGAGACCCAGAATTTGGCAAGGCTTTCCAGCCCCTGCTCTCAGTTTCACCAGTGTTTCACAGATTTTGAGGAGCACTCGCAGTTCTCCATCACTGTTGTCTACAGAAAGTACTGTTGAAAGCTTCAACAACACTGTGAGTTCAGCAGGGTTTAGTCAGCCTCAGTAGCTGGGTGGCACCTGGTGTTGGGCATCAGCAAAAATTGCTGATAATAATTTCCTCAGAATTTATTGACCGAACTTGTTTTGCACAATAAGTTGCTCTAGTACTGTTTTATAGATTCCCACATACAAGCAGCAGAGGTTGTTTTTAGAGGAATTATCAGAGGAATAAGCAATAATTTTTAAATCAGTTATAGTAAATATAGCATTAAGAATTCAATAAAGTGTCCTTAGCCCTTTAAAAAGTTATGAAATCAAGAGGAATGGAGTCAGGAATAGGAAGAGGCCTAATCTGGGGAACTGATCAAGACAGACTGCTTTCTTTTACTTAAAATCTCCCTCCACTTTAGGGAAGGATTCCTCTGAGCTACAGAAATATCCAATACAGAGTTTGTACACTCACCTGCAATTGTCCAAAGCCTCCCTTTCTTGTACACTTCAGTGATAATAAGAGACAAAAATGATACTTGTATTCAAACTTCAATGATATCTCTTGCTAACACTGACTGACTAGAGCAAAGGAAATCTGTGACAACATACTTCTGTCATCCATTTGCCATGATGAGAATGAGGGTGCACTCCTGACTTATCTGTTGTGTCTAGTAAGTTAACCAGCTTACTAAAAGATATACTTTGTCCTTGCAAATCTTTCATTGTTAATAAGTAGAAGTGCAGAGGATAAAAGAAATGGTGAGCATTAAAACAATTATAACTATTGAGAACTTCATAATGTAAGTATCCAATACAGACCTGTCATGCTGTTTTCATATCTGAATTAGCAAAATGTCTCCTTTCATTCATGAAAAGAAGCAAGCTTAGGTATCCCAGTTATTACTGTTCAGTAATTTGGAACTAACTAATTTGGAATATAAAATAAGGGTATCTCCTGGGATGCTTTATTATGGCTTCTCTCATCATGTGTTCACTTTACTTCTGTTTTCACTACTTTACTTTTATTTGCCATTGCAAATGAATGAAAGCTCAGTTATCGTCACATGAGCTACTTCTGGTGAAGGAAACATGTGCTTAGAATAGAAGTATTGTGCCACCAGCTGTGTTAAATTGCTGCCTCTAAGCTATTGTGAGACAATTCAAGCCCGCTTGTAAAATAGATAGCAGGAAGGCATGTGTGTTGCCGAGGAAACCCTTGGCTGCATGTTTATTGTACAAATAACACCAGGGTGAGGAAGATGTGACTAACAGAAGAGTGGGGAAAAATGAAGAAGTGTTTGGCGTGGCTCTGTGTCTGGGGGAGGGTCGGGAGCATAAGCAGCAATACCGATTTACCATTTCTAGTAAATGGCCTTTCTTCATTTGGAAGAAAGCATTCATTGACAGCAACAAATAATTCGATATTTCAGAAGTGATTGGGGTAGCAAATATATGCCAGAGAATATGGCCATGATGAGCAAGTCCAAGAATGGTGGCAACTTCTCATGCTGTTCTGGAGAGAGAGGTCCTGGTGTAAGCTGCTGCTGGGCTTGCTGAGGACAATGCAAGAGAAGTGGCACATGAGATCTGCAAAAAGAGTTGCAGTGGCAAGCAGGGGACAGATAATAGAATAAGGAAGAGGGGAGCCAGTATATTAACACATCTGAGCTTTGAAGCAGCTTCAAAAATAGCAGCAATACATTTATGTTCTCCAAAGCTTATCCAAATACAGCTTCCCAAGGCTTGTGAACTAGATACTGGCAAGATTCAAAGGAAAGGATTTGGCAATTAATTCAGCCCACTTCAACAAGTCTAACATGACAGCATGAGTGCCGCTGAAAGCTTGTCTCATCCTCCTGGCCTTATAGGTGGAGTCTATAATTCATTCATGGTTCCAACGTTCATTAGAAAAATGATCACATTAGCTCTAATCTTTTTTAAGTGATCTACAGTTTGTAGTAGAAATCTGAGCACTGCAGTGCTGTGAGAAGTACAGATGGGGTAGTGTGGTCTAGCAGAGGAAGCAGCTGGCTTGCAACTCCGCAGAAGGGCTGATTTCCTTCCTTCTGATTTTGCCGGTAGGCAGCAGGTCGTTTCACCTCCTCATACCATAAATGCCCCATTCAGTAAAATGGGATAGCATCAGTTTATCTGTGAAAAAAATAGATACAGGTCAGAAGATTTCTTTTTAAGAGTTGGCAGTACTATTAACTTCACGCCTCTGTGTAAAGGTCAAATCAGTGTATGTGCATGCGTACTCTAGAACAGACAAGTCAGTGGCCTCGTATACCCCATCATGTGTTTTTACAGTGACTAGAGCGGTCTCGCCAATCTGGTGCTTCTTCTTCCTGTCTGTAGATGGCTACAACTCTCAGTCAGGTAGGATGGGAAGCAGCAAGCATTTGGGAAGATTTGTTAAACAGCTAGCTTCAACCATGGAGGCAGTCTAGGGTTGCTGCTGGCTGAACTAGCTGTCAGGGTCTGCCAACTATCACTTATTTTTAGTGCAAGCCTGCTGCCTCCTCCATTCTGGTAATCTACTACTTTTCCTGACATCTGTGTATTGTGGCTGATGTATGTGCTGGTGTCCTGGAGTGATGCTCACAGCTCATGAGTAGGGGAGTTGTCCTGTACACACGATCCAGGACACGTCCTGCTGGGCAGTGCTAATATGGACAAGTCTGGGAAGTCTGGCAGAGAGATAGAACCTGCCGCAGAGAGCTGCGAGCCTTCTTGGCTGACATCTTCTGGAGGTTCCTCACCACTGAGCAGGCAGGAAACCTCGAGCATCAGTAGATGTAGTTTAGGTATCTCAGACAAAGGATTAAAGATAGGAAGAAAACAACTTGTATTGCCATCTCAATCATAGAATCATAGAATCATAGAAACAATCATAGAATGCCTAAGGTTGGAAGGGACCTCTAGAGGTCATCTAGTCCAACCCCCCTGCACATGCAGGGCCACCTAGAGCACGTGGCACAGGACTGCATTCAAGCGGGTCTTGAAAATCTCCAGAGAAGGAGACTCCACAACCTCTCTGGGCAGCCTGTTCCAGTGCTCTGTCTCCCTCACCGTCAAGAAGTTCTTCCTTAAGTTCCCGTGGAACTTTTTATGCTTCAATTTGTGGCCATTTCCTCTGGTTCTGTCAGTGACCACCAGTGAAAAGAGGTCAGCCCCATCCTCCTCATTGCCTCCCTTGAGGCCCTAATAGACACAGATCATGTCCCCTCTCAGCCTTCTCTTCTCCAGGCTGAACAAGCCCAGCTCCCTCAGCCTCACCTCATAGGGCAGATGTTCCAGGCCCCTGATCATCCTCGTGGCCCTGCGCTGGACTCTCTCCAGCAGCTCCACATCCCTCTTGTACTGGGGGGCCCAGAACTGGACACAGTACTCCAGATGTGGCCTCACCAGGGCTGAGTAGAGGGGTAAGATCACCTCCCTCGACCTGCTGGAGATGCTCCTCTTAATGCACCCCAGGATGCCATTGGCCTTCTTGGCCACGAGGGCACACTGCTGCCTCGTGGTCAACCTGTCGTCCACTATGACGCCCAGGTCCTTCTCAGCAGAGCTGCTCTCCAGCAGGTCGGTCCCCAGCCTGTACTGGTGTCTCGGGTTATTTCTCCCCAGGTGCAGGACCGTGCACTTGGCCTTGTTGAATTTCATGAGGTTTTTGACCGCCCAGTTGTCCAGTCTGTCCATTCCTTAGCAGGAATGTTGCCACAATCACAGCTCAAGCCTCAAGGTATTTATACTCTCTATAATTCGTACAATTTTATACTAATTTATAAAGTATATATTTGGGATACTTATAAATCAGCCAATACCTTTCCCCTTCTTCTTCAGAACTTCTTTATGTCACAAGAGTTCATGTATTTACAATCTTGATAATTCTTGCCTATTTAATACCCTCCAAACCCGACCATTTCCCAGAGCCTGGGGAAAACTCTGGTGACCAGAAGGGCCACTGAGATCCACTGTGGATAATTTGCAGGGTTGACCGAATGGTGCCCAGCCATGTAACAAGATGCAGACAGGAAAAAAAAAAAAAAAGAAAAAAAAAAAGAAATATATGCCAAATTGTTCAGAGAAAGGCAGGAGACATTTGTGTTCAGAAAAGTTGTGCAAATATTCCAATCAGGAACCTAATGTGCGCTACTCGAAGTCCATGGGAAATAGCTTGTCCTTTTAAGTTATTTTTCTTTGGAAGCTGTCAAGCACTATCCAGTGCCATCATGTTTAGTGCTTATAAAATAGCATTTCCTCAAACTGAAAGTCACAGTTGTTGGCTTTATGACACAATTTCGTGAACTGGGCAAACTTCAGAACATATTTTAAAGTGGCTTAGGAAGAAAAATAATCTCTCTCTCTTGATTTATTAAATAATTGAGCTACAAGCTAACTCAGGATGCTTCTGCAATAGATTGTTTTCATTTTTCCACTAAGCCTGAAAATCATTCATGCATTTTACCTTAGCAAATGAATACCCCAAGTCAGCATCTGCTTTCAAAGTAATATTCCAGACTGAGTTATTTTTGTCAAAGGAAATGATTTTTTTTAATTTTTTTTTCATTTTCGAACAAGACATTACTCTCTGGTATATAAGGTGAGAAAATCTAGGATGAAATAGATACTGTAATTAAAATGAGTAGCTTTTTCCAAGATATTTTGGAGGATAAACCAATTTTCTTAAAATAGTTGTGAATAGGTGACACTGTCCTGTTCCAACCACATCTTTGAATTTTATTAAATAAATATTTTTTGCTATTACATTTCAGTTTTCAGTATTTCCAAATCTTGTGAAGTATTAAGTTAAATTTAACTCAAAAATCACATATTTTTTAATGTTGGACTGAGATGTTCCCTTAATTCAGTTCCTTTTTTTGTCTCTATATAGATAATAAATGTAATTTTTACAGAAAAATTCCTTTTATCTAGTAATATAAAGACATATGGATTTTAGGGTTTCTTCGGTAGAAAAAAAAATAGAATAGTTCTTGAAATATTTGCAGGACACTGCATAATCCTTTATATATATATATATATAAGTTATATATATGAGTATATATGTATATATATATCTATAAATTGTTACTGTTATGAAATAAGGTTTTTTTTTCTTCTTATGTGGATTCTTGCTTCAGAAGCATTGTTGTCTATCAGACAAATCACTCCCTTTTATTTTCCAATAAAGTACATTTCAATTGTAGTTAACATTTCAATTTATCAATTCTAAATTAGAGGGAAGATGGGTGTTTCACATGCTTTCTCCCCTAAATTATGAAGTGATTCATATTCACAACTCTAATATCAACAAACCTGTTCAAAGCTGAGCTTTCACATTCTGCCATGTACTTTGTCCCTGTTCTGGTGACTGCTCTGAGTGATAAAGTGTAAGCTGATTTAGGATATAGAATGATACCCAGGAAATCTGGATTCTGAATTAAATCCTGGTCACACTATATGCCATTTTATTATTCCTTTGAGCAGAACCAGGACTTTACCTCTGTTCTCTGCTCTAAATTTCATTTTAATTCATGGAAAGGATTCTGATGACTTACCAGGGTTGAGGCTGAAGTTGGGTACCTGAGAATCGGGAGATGTCCTAAGGATGCCTATGGACTGAACTCTCACAAGGACAGTCGTGGGACACCAGGGCTGGAGAAGGGGCAAGTGCCCTTTCACAGCACAAGAGCCTAGGTCCTTAGGGACTACCTATCTGATTTTGGACCTCCCTGAGGGACTCTGATCCTTAATGCTTAGCTTCCTGGCAAGCACCTCCCAAGCTGTAAGAGAGTGCAAGGATAGTATTTTTCGCTCCTGCTGGGAAAATTATGTTGTTGGACTGGTAAAAAGGAAGACTTCATCCCCAGTCCTTTCTCCCAGGGCATTTTGCTTTGAGCGTTGTGTGCACAAACAGTAGCCCAGATGAGGAGTGCAGTAGAAATGCTAACACGTGAAGACTGTAATTGTTTCATATAGGCTTTGTTTTGTTGTCTTTATAGGCTACATGTTCAGACAGAGGCCAAATATCAAATAAAATGCTACTAATGGGATTTATAAAGTGACATCTGTTATTCCTGACATCATCTTATTTTCTCATGATACTCCCTATGCTGACAAACACCTTGAAGTTAAGAAACTTCAAACAATCTTTGGAAAAAGGCAAGGGGGAAAGCAGAATGGTTGCATGTATAAATAAAGTTATAACGAATTCCTAAGATCTCTTGTTGTCAAAGAGCATTACAAAATACAAATAGTTCTGTACTGTGGCATACAGAATGCCAGACTTCTCCTCATCCAAAGAGGCATAGTCAAATTCTTCCTTTCTTTGCACAGGCAATCTTTATATCATTTTTGAAGGGCATTTTCAAGTGCGTCTCTAAAAATCATTTCAGACAGCTGCCCTGTTTTTTCCTTACCTCTCAGGGGTTGTGTTGGCACATTAACCTGCTTGGCTTTAGAAGAAGTGAAAGGCCAAAAGTCCACTGAATAAACTGCGGATGAGGCAGACTAATTGGTCTCAAAATCGAAACATATGGCTTCTTTCAGGATCTTGACTTTTTAAATACTTGTTTAAAGTAAACATTTGCAATTCCTCATGAAAGGCACTTTCCTCCCTGAATCCTCTTGACCCTCAGTGACCTTTCTTACCAATTGCACATTGCTTTACCCTTGGGGATGATTAAATCTTGAGAGGCTTTTTCTTTTCTTTTCTTCTTTTATCCCCGGATTTTGTCTGCAAGAACTAACTTAAGAACAGTCTTAAAAGAAAAAAAAAAAAAAAAGGCTAAGCTTGGTCAGGAGGACAGAAATGTACCGGATGCCCACCTGAGCTTCCACATCTGTGTGTTAGTCTAAGGGCAGGGAAGGAGTCTGCTCTTCACACAAGTTATCACACTGCTTTGTATTTAAAAGACGGAGGATCACAAAAATAATCATTACGCGCTGACTCACAAAAGGTACGTTTTCAGACTAATCTTTGAACTGAGAAGCAGCTGGAATGCCTTGTTTCCCAAGGGCAAAAAGAGAGCAGAGCACAAGAGAGAAAGGTGGCTGCAGGTAAAGTCATCACTAAGACAAGATACTTTAAAAATATGGCCCCTAGCTGTTGTCTCCTCTGACAAAAAAGGATGGCAAAAGTGATTGACTCCAGGCAATAATTGCTAGTGAACTCAGGTAAACAGTTTCAGTTTACCTCTAAGCAATCAGTACAGGGAAGCTGACTGAAGTCTCTCTCAAGTCATTTTGTTGGTTATTTGTATTCCAGATTTAAAGGCACTCCCAAGCCTTGAGTATTTGTTAGGCTCTGTAAGAATTTGTGCAAGGGACCATGGACATGTGCGTTACATGGCCACCTGTGCCTGTGCATAGACAGCCCAATCCTTGTTGACAAGAACTGGAGTATTTGTTGTTGGAGTCTGGGCAACAACTGTCCTAGCATTTCTTTTCATTCTTGTTTGACAAGAAGATAGGAAAAGGATTAAGCCTTGTAAAGCACTCTGTTTTCAAAAGCCCCACTGCTTAATTCCTCTGTCCATCAAGGTGGATGTCAACCGGCTTCTCCCTTCCCCAGTGCACAAGCAGAAATGTAGCTCATCCGTTTGCTGAGCAAGCCTAAAATGCCTGTCTGGAAGTATGCCTTGAGGGACTGGAAATGCCTGGAAAGATTGTAAAAAGCAAAAAATGACCTGCAAGCAATACATCAGTAGAGCCCCTGAGGTCACATGGGACAGACAAGTGGCCATAGTCTTTCTAGCAGATACTGTGCCGGTCACTTGATTTAACTGGGAGACTGATAAGCATGTTGTTCAAGCAGAATCAGAGAGTCTTTAGATGATGCAAACACCCTGCTGAGCCAAGAGAGAGGATACACACTCAGCATCTGAAATCAAGAGAATCCTTCCTGTGAGAAGAGCAGATCAGTCATGACTGAGAACTAAACACTCAATGCGAGGGGCATGTGCAGTCTCAAAAAAATCCGTTACAGAATCAATGGCACAGTGTCGCTCTGCAGCATCAGTGGCTCTTGCACAGGCGGCTGTGATGGCTTGCAGGAAGATGGAGCATCACATGTATGTGGGCTCAAGAGAGCCATGGAAGCAATGGATATCCAGACCTGTCATGAACAAATAGTGTTGCAGAGAAGCACACTGAACTTGCTGGACCCCACTTCACTGCTGTTCAGCTGGTTTGTGTTTGCAGCCAGCTCATGCAGCTCTGCATGATGTTGTGCTGCTTCACACTTGTCATACTGTGAGATTCTCAGCCCTGCACCCCCAGATGTGCTGTACAAAGAGAGCCAAGCTGCCTATGCCTAGTTGCTGTTGTAAAACTTACACCTGAACTGGCTCCTGGGGTGCTGGTAGTATGCTGACCACAGCAGAACAGGTTTATGTTTTTATAGCTTGAATTAGGACCCTGAATCCAAGACTTCTTGCATCTACCGGGTCTCTTGCTTTTCTTGTGCCTCATTTCTCAGTCACCTGATAGACTTAGTCCTCGCAACTGAGCCTGTTTCCAGTTTGTGAACAGAATTCAGAGGACAAACTTTCAGCTTGGCCTACCACACGTCTACCAAGTGCCTTAGTCATGGAGTTATTAAGTCATAGTTTTCTGGTCCAATTATTATTTATTTGTTCATAAAGAGTGGGCTTAGTTCAAAGGGAAGCACTCAACTCTGAATTCCTACAAGTTAGATGTGAAGTCTCCCACCAGATCTGGCTCCTGGTCCCTGTGCTAAGCAACATAAAATAGGGCTTTAAAGTTGTGTCTCAGGGATTGCAGGATAGTGCCCTAAACTGGCGAAGTGACCAGCCTTTCGCAAACTGCCTTGTTACTAGGAGTGCTCTGAGGATGTGAACTAGAACAGGTCCTTCAAGCAACAGTGAGAGGAAAGTAAAGGCTGATCATGTCTCCAGGCTTAGGCATATGGCTGCCTAAGCCATCCACACAGCTCTCTGCACAGCTTGGCGTGATCAGAACATGTTCATGTCCATGGACAAAGTCTTGGGTGTTTAGGAATATGCAGATGTCATTTTGTTATACTATGCCTAAGTAGAGGTTTAAATCTTGATCCAACTGAGATTTTGATTTTAGGCATTAAATGATTTTTGTGGATCTACTCCTTTAAAATGCTGAACAGGTTCATTCTCCTAATAGAGGCATATGCTTATTTCTGTTCTCTGTCTTTCTGAGTCAAGCCTTTCTGAGTTCTGGTTTAGAGGGCAGACTCTTATATACAAAATCATATCTGATACCACAGATACAAAATTGCTCACCCAGCAGTCTGATGCAATATTGCTAACACAGAGAGAACTAAGTGTATGTACTTTAAATTGATTTCATCTTCAGAAAAGTGCTGTTAAGATGCTCTTTGATTTAATCAAGGAATAATTAGGAGATGGTTCAGTGAGTAATGTCTTATCCTGGGGATTTAGAGCAAGATACCAAATCCAGATTTATTAGACTCCTTCAGGATGTGCTTTCCCGCCTCCCATTTTAAACTGAGGGATTCCCTCTCAACCATGTCCTAGGTGCAACTCTGTACCAGAGGATCATCTAGGATTTTAGATGATCTCAAATGTAAGAAACAATACAAGCTAGACTGCAGAAAAGTAGCTTGTAATAAGAGCATCACCAACCACGATGGCTTGCCGTGATGATTTAGAATCATAGAATAGCTAAGGTTGGAAGGGACCTCTAGAGGTCATCTAGTCCAACCCACCTGCACACGCAGGGCCACTTAGAGCACATGGCACAGGACTGCATCCAAGCGGGTCTTGAAGATCTCCAGAGAAGGAGACTCCACAACCTCTCTGGGCAGCCTGTTCCAGTGCTCTGTCACCCTCAAGTTTTTAAGTTTTTATAAACTTGTTTTGTCATTTTCTTTCATAGACAAGGTCTTGGATCTGGTCATACAAACCAGCAACTGTGTGTCAAAAGTGTGCTTTTTTTTTTCCCAACAGCCTGTCTAGTCATTTTATAGGAATCATTTATTCACAGAGCTGAATGTACATCTGCCTGTGCTTATCAAATGTCTTTGCTGATAAAATTTATTCCCCAATTATTTTTCTTTAAAGGATCCAGTCTGGTTCCTTTAATTGAGACTCAAAAAGAATATTTAGAATAACATGTCTTGAGGATTAAGTGTATTGTTATAGTCCTGAAAATAGAAAACTTACTATCTAAAACTTTCTGTGACATCCAAAGGTTCATGACTGGCATACTGTATTGCTGCAAACTAATCACCAGAAAAGAGGAGATAAATCTCAGCAGCATCTGTGTAAGCAATAGTATGAGTAATAAATGGAGAACTGCAAGTCTCAAGAGAGAAACCCAATACATTAATATTAAACAATCTGTAGACTGAGTGAGAAAAAAAAAAGTTGATCTATAAATTTCATATTGCATTAAAATAGTTCCTGGAACAAGGTGGGGAAAATTCTCCCCTGCTTGCTGATAATGAGGCCCTGTCATTGTCATTTATAATGCAGGTGAGATGAAATCTTGCATAAACTTGTCTCTGACTATATCTAGACTGTTGGTCTGTTACAGTCCATTATCATCTAGATCTTGATCTGGCTGAAGTGTGAGATAGCTCCTTGCAGCCTGCATGCCTGGGTTTCCTGGGCAAATATCTGGGGAAAGAAGTGCATGCCCAAGCCCTTTTCAGCAAGGAGACGAATTCATTCTGGGACATCCTTTCTGATACTTGTAGGTGATTCCAAGAGGCAGCCACTGAAGGGCTGCCCGTCAGGAAGAGCACCCTGAAGCTGAGTGCAATACAAGAGCTAGTTATTATTACAATTTTTTTTGTAGCAAAACTTAAAGTTTCATTCTAAACTTACATTATGCTCTCAAATACAGGCTGACACCATACCTGTTAGATGAAAAAGTTGTAAAAATGCATGACAAACTATCTTGGAAGTGACACACTAAAGATGTACAAAGCAGCTCCTTCATCTAAGTTATCTCTTTAGGTGCAGATAAGAAATTCCTTCCTCCCTACTCCCACCCCAAACCTCAGCATGAACCCTCAATAAAAACAACTCTCCCAGACATCCAAGGGGTGAGGCAACTCCCTGCACTCCACCCTATTTTTTCCTGCTCAGCCTAAAAGCTAGGAGTTGAAATACCACAAAAGGCCCCTCTTTACACAGCCTTTGCAACAACCACACAGGATTTGTAGATGTAATAAGTACAAGGAGCCTCAGGAGAGAGTACCTGGATATTAGCTTGTTTCCAGATTGACTGAATCTGACACTCTGATCACCACTTTGCCATTGCTTTCACAGCAGTTCCTGTTATTGCATGTGCATTTCACTTCCCCATGTAAGACAAGGAGTAGCAACAAGTTTCAGTATCCGCTAGTAAGTACCTAGAAGATGTCTGACATTGGACTAGGAGTCAAACTGATGGCACTTCATAACTCCCTCTTGTCCCAGCTCAGAAACAGTACCTGGGATTTTGAAATCCTGCCATGCCAATCCTCCCTGTGTCAAAGATCCCTGTGCACCTGAACTGTTTTTGGAAATCTCAACCTTGCTCCAATTGCTAGTGATAACATTACCATATTTATATAATTATTTTTAAACCAGAATGATTCAAGTGATGTCAAATAAGGAGGAAAGAACACATGTCCCTGGGCTGTCACTGTATTTCAGGGCTCTCTCATAGTCACACCCCTGACATTTAAGAGAATTCTTTTTAATCACAGAGGACTACGTCCCTATCAATGTTAGGCACACAAACACAGCTTCCCTGACATAATCTGGCAATGCAAATAAACAAAAGACACACTTCATGGAAAAGGCATGAGGAACACCCTGACCAAGCTGATCTGACCACTCACCACCCAAAAGTCTGCTAAATAGCCAGACTATTTCCATTAACTGAAGTACACACTACTTTAGCAAAAGTAAGGGCACATACTTCCTATTGAAATATATATATGAGTTATTTCTGGAAGGGAGATTTTCAAAAAAATAATCTATTTTCCCCTAAGATTTATTTAAGTTAATATTAGTATTGTGTGGTAACAGTCCAGGATGGCATCTAGGCTCTTTTCTCATGAATGATATTTTAAATAGATTTGGTCAGATTCTCTTGATGAGGGAATTTATTTTGTGAAGAAGACTAAAAGAGAAATCAAATTATAAACCCAGGCTATTTTATTTTAGCAGTTAAAACAACTTCTGACAGATAATTTTTAAAACTGATCTGTTATCATTTTCCCTTTTTAATCTCTTTTAAGAGAAATGGAAACTGAAATTTATACTTTGGATATTCTGGTAATCAGGGAATCAACACAAGAGGATGTTCTCTTCTCCCAGTAGTGTATCACCCATGGCCTGAGGGCAGATTGCTGGGCTTGGAGAGAGAAGTCCAGGAGGTGTCACCTCACCTCTAACAGCCCTTTAAAATTCCAGCATCTGTTATCTGTGCTACTGACTGCAGCCCGTAAACCTTGGTGCAGAGTGGGATTAGCAGGGACACTCAGCACTTTTCACATTTTTACTTAAATTAATTTGTGGAGACCGTGTACAAGATCCCAAAGTCATGTCATGGTAAACCCATAAAGAGCCAATGACTTTGCCTCCTTCTCCACCAGCTGCACTAATTAAAGCTGTTCTGTTTTAAACTGCTATAACCTACAGAAATTCTGAATTTTACTTTGATTTTCTCACTGGTAGTCTGTGAACTGAAAGCTTTCCCAGCAATCAGTGGCAGTAATTCCTGTAATTAAGGTAAAGGCTCTGCAGAGTCTGGAGAATGTGAGCTGGTTTGAGTGAAGTGAGCAATGCCATTCATGCTGTGGAATTCAGAATGAGATTTTTTTCAGTACAGAAATTCAACAATGAATATTTTTCAGTATAAAGTCTATATTAAACTATCTCTTGTGAATTCATACTCTGCCTTCAATTCGTAACAGCAGCACTTAATTTAGAGGCCTGCAAAAGGTATATTTGTTGCAAGGTGAAAGCCTCTCTGAAACTGGGAGGTGAAAGCCTCTCTAACCCTGAATCCCCACATCTGCAGATAGGACACTACTGAATGCAAGGAGGCCACACCAAATCTATCAATCACATCCCTCCTGAGTGGCAAGTTATTGAACGTGGGCCTGGAGCTATGCTAATGCAACCATATGGCAATGGTCTGGCTGGAAGCATGGACATAGTGAATGTCCTGCCAGCCCGGTACTACAAACATGCCTTGGGGTCTTTCCTTTCTAAAATAGGAAGGATAATGCCTCCCAGGTGCTTGAGATGCTGTACAGAAAAGTGTGCAAGCTCTCAGGTGCACTTGTGATTTAAGGCAGAGTGAATATTAGCACAAATATTTTGTATGGGTAGACTGCAAGTGATGAATGTCTTTGTTAGGGTTTAGTGTACTTAGACTGCTCTCTAAGTTAGAAGAATTAAACAGCTTTGCTGTTGAAAGTTTGCAACAGCACTCATCTCTCAAAGAAAGATATATTTTGTTACAGCTAAAGGAAAGCAGTAGAAATTACGGAATGATTGATTTCACCAGGGCAAGCGCAAGCTATTGCTGCTTGTGCTGTCACTAGCAGTAACCTTCAACAGTGTGAAGAGATCAATGGGAGAAGATATGAATATAAAACAGATAAAATTGAGAATGCCTGGGCTGTGTACTGCAAATTCACGCCTGTGAAAAATGTGATACAATGAACTGAGAATTTCAGCCATAATTTGGTAAATCTTGAGTGGTTCTAAATAAATTGGGATAAGAGGACAGATCCAAGGTTTTACAGTCATATTTCAGATGACTTTATCTTAATATGCACTTAAAAAGAAAACATAATATATTATGTAGAGAGAGAAGAATGGATAGTGATTTATGCTTTCTGAAATGATGTGGAAAAAATTTTTGGATGAGGATATTGTTTTAAACTAACCTCTGAACTATCTGATCGTCTTTGCTGCCTCAGCACTATATTGTGTCCTGCTCTATTTTTTTAAGTTTGGATAGCACAAGAAGGCAGTAGACTTCACAACAACCCTACAGATACTTTCCTAAATTCCTATCCCACATCTCTGTCTACAATTGGACACTGCTAGCCACAGATTAACTTTTTAAGGCTGTTTCTCACTTAAAAAATGAAAATGATACAAAGCAATTGAGGTGTCCTTGCGATAAACATACTTTCCATATTCATAGGCAATATCAGCTGTTGAATCAAGCAGCTAGTTTCAAGAACTTGGTCATAAAGGGAAAAGGAATGATTTCCATGGCTGATTCAACATATAATAATCTAACTGAAAATAGCAGCTATATTTTCAAAGGTAAATTAGAAAAGGCAAGTCAAGGCAAGAGAAAAGAGGAGAGGAGAGGAGAGGAGAGGAGAGGAGAGAAGAACATGTAAGTGGCAGAGAACTGCTTAGCACTGCTTAGGACCACATGACTAAACTGAGATTCTATCTTCAAACTGGTTCTCCAGGGCTAAATTTCCTGTTTGAAGCTGTCTGCAGCCCTTGCCACCTCCCTAAATTGTGCCCAGATTGCCTGGGAGAGGGCTGGTTGTGGGGACCTAAACCTGACTGGGAACACAGCTTCCACATTTGCTTCCCGCATCCCAAACCTGTTTCAGTGTAGGTGCTTTGATGAGACAGAACTTCTTGTCCATAAATATGACCTGTAAACGATGTTAGTGCACTGACTTGTCTTATCCATTCATCCAGTCGCAGAATTGGCTCTAGCGAACCTGACATTCACTTGTCTCAGTACTTAGAGACTTAAAAGACAAAGGTTTATTTTAATAATGAATGAGATGCCTGCAAGAGGCTTCTGCAGGCTTCCAATGAACAGATTTTGGGTGTGTGCTGGGAGCAATATTTGAGTTTTTTATTTCCCAAGGAGTTGAGCTGAGGGTATGCATAGTTTGAATCTGGTCTCAGTTCTACTATCTCCTTCTACAGACAGTGAAATATGTGAGCATTTTGGACAACTGGCTAGACTGTGTGCAGAATAGGCAAAGCTCTCAAAAAATGCTGCAATTTCCCCCCCAGCACATAGTTGGTCAAGGTTTAGCATTAATTAAAAGGCAAACAAACAGAAATCCTTGCAGCACTGCTCTCTGTTTTCTGCAGAGTATTCAGTCATCTCTCCCAAATCTCTAAAGCTCACAGGACGTTCAGCTGCATTACAGGAGAATCACTGAATAAATTCAACGCTGGGCCGTGACTCATATTTTTCCTCTCCTCCCCATTCTGCTGTTTTGCTGACCTGGCTGTCTCATATAACATCTAAAACACTGACCTTGCAGAGGTTTGTACACAGTCTTAATTTTGCATACTGGGACACAGTCTGACTTGATCTCTGTGCGATCTTGGAAACATTTTAGAAGCAATGTAAAAGTTTACCATCAATGTGGGAAAGTTTCCTTCTCTGTGTGTTTTTGAACAATATTTGTGCTATTTATTCAGGATGGGTTTTTTTTATAAGACTTCACAGTCGGATTTTTCAAAGAAAACTGGAGGACTGACCAGTCTTAGAAACAATCCCCTCAAGCCTTTAAACAAAAGGACAATATTGACACAAGGGGCATGTATGTATAAACCGGGCAGGTAATGATAAGGGGGTAACTGGAGCAGCCAAGCTCTGGGACAACTTTGTATGGAAGTCGCAGGGCAAAACACTGAACTGCACCAAACTCAGGGCTCGAGGCTTTTGTAAGGGATTAGATGGAGGTGGTGTCTGCAATAGCTGAGGACTGGACTTTGAATCTAGAGAAGGCTGCCCCACTCCCATGTCCCCAGGAGATTGCCGTATAAGTAACTTCAAAGACCACACATAAATCTTTACTGGCATGAGGTCTTAGACTGCTCGGCCTTTGCTCCTCTGCAGATTCCCTGGACAGAGAGGTATAAATAAGAGACCTCTTCCTTTAAAAGCTTTAGTGCTACCGCAGAGAAGGTAAATCATCCAGTTAATACACTCAGTTTCATATTGGCATAGTGGGTCGATTCTAGATGTAATGAAATATTATTACAGTTGGTTAAATGGAGGGTGGAAGAAGACAAGTGTAATTTATTCTCACTAAAAATCAGTAATAATATATAAAAAAAAGAAAGGAAAGTGTGTAAATATAAAGCATTTGGATTCCACTGAGGGATGAAAGAAGTGTCACCACAGGACAGAGCTGCGGTACTCCCTCGCACCCTGCTCTGCAGACTATAGGCTTTGCAAGATCTGATTACTGAGAGTAATCTGACTGTATCAGGAACATTTCTCATGTTTATAAGCTCTTAATAACAGGCTACACTCTTTAGGGTATGCCAGGCACGTTAACTTCAGCTATAAATTACAGGAATTGTGTTGTTATTTTCTTGTGCTCTGAGCACTAAATATTCTACATGATGAGAGCCATCCATGCTCAGTGAGGGCACAGCATTTGCATCTTTGTGGGTCAGCTTAGAAACCATTATTAACAATAAGCGCAAAATGTAGCTTTTTAATTGTAAATGTTCCTGAATGTAAAAGCCTTTCAAAGCGCACAGGCAACTCCATTAATAAGCTGAATACAGAAAAACTGGAGAGAGCAGCCTGTACTCCCTCCGGGGCCTTCAGCCTTCGACAAAACCTGTCTGAAAAGCAGCTTAACCTAACCCCGTTTCAAGCACAGGCAGAATGATCATCTGGTCAAAGACAATCACAGCCCTTAGGCAAGAAAACTATGTTCTAGTCAGAAAAGAGAGTTCATCTGGATCCCTGCAGAGTTCCAAGTCTGTAGTCAGGATCAAGCGACTGTACGAATGCCAAGAACTTGGGTTTACCTTGGCCATTATAACAGTACTTTATTCGATCCGTATGTACACATAACAGGTTCTATCCTTGCCGTAAATTAAAATAGACTTTTTTAACTGGAAAACGTCAGTTTATCAAAATGGAATTTCTGTTAGAACATGCATTATTTTTGCTGAATTTCTTAGGGAATTAGTTACAGGACAGCATTTCCATTTTGAATCAGAGAAGGGAGAAGAAACACTCACACCAAACAACAAATAGTCCCGAAATGGATGCACTCACCTCAGCCAACAGCAGAAATGACCAGTGAATTAACTTATTCAAATCCACTACAAGCCTTTGCCCTATTTTTATTACCCTCTGGAATAGGGTATAACTTGGCAGGATTAATTGGGATGAGAAGCAATACACAAATACCAGAGAGAGAAACTCAAATTCTTGACCTGCCTGTTTGAGACCTGGATCCTGAGGCTGATTGCTTAACACAACATGGGAATGTCCTTGCCACCAGTTTATCAGCAATTTTGAACATCCCCTTTTCCCCTCCTTTTGAAAATCCCATCAAAGCCAGCCACAACTCAGGAACAAATACAATTAGGATACAAAAGAAATAAAAAGTCTTTAAAAACAGATCTAAATAATTAATCATTTCTGTTTCACTTACCATAAAATGGTGCTGAATAAGAGTGGATGTTCATATGTTTGATGAGCCAAACCTCATCCCTTAATTTACTTCAGGAAGAACAAAACCGAAATTAGTTGAAAAAAGGGCATCCAGTGTCATGGAAGTAGGTTTCTGGTTGCAGGTAAGAGTACAGACCCAGCAGTGATGCATCTGCTCTATTGTCCTTTCATAAAATACTTCTTCACAGTCAGTATTTACTAGCAAACAATATCATCCTTATGTAGCTTTCTCCAAAACACTTGGCTCCAGGTGCAACCTTGGGCACCTGAGGAGGAGTAGAGTCAAAGAAAGCAAACTAAATGAGATGATTAGTTTGCAGAAGGAAGCCATTTAACTGCTCCAGGGTTGGGATTTTCAGAAAGACACCTAGATATTAATCTTGGTGATCCTCTGGAGCATTTTGCACAGGTCTCCTATACTGCACTAAAATAGAGACAGAAAAGAGAGAGAGAATTTAATATTATAGTAATCAGTCTAAACAGGCTGTTGTGAACTTTAGATGGCCTATCTAACATGACAATCATAATGATCATTTAATAGTTTTGGTTTCAACCTATATTCGTTTTCTCTGGTCCTAACTTATTTTCTTTCAGCTGCCTAATAGCTTCCTGAAAGGTGTGACAATACTTTGCCTTCCCAGTTCAAAAACTGCTTTTTGTTTATTAGTTAATAATTTACTAGAAACCTCAAGTGGTTCTCCTCTGTAAAAGTCTCAGCGGCAAAGGCAGCCTTTGCACTGTTACATTTCTACTTTTCTCATTAAGGTATCCTATAGCATTTCAAGAAAAGGTAAACAGACAGGGCTGCTGCATTCCTGCTCCATTGACACTGTCTATGCTGGATATGAAACTGGGATCTGGTGAGGTGTTGCATCCAGTGGAAGAAGCTCTGCAGTCAAGCTGAGGCATCTTGCTGCGTGGGAGTCAGAGGGTTCCTGGTGTATGCTTTGGAGAGCAGTTCACAAATGCTCTTAGTTGAGAGTGCTGGTGTATCCTGAGGTGCTTAAATCTTGTTGGGAGCCCAATGAAATGCTATCCAGACACTTGAAAAACACATATCCTTGATGCCCCAAGGTGGGCAATGTGAATATACTTCTTAAGAAGGGTTTATTAGGCAGCCAAAAGAATTGGTAAGAAAATAGTTGTGCATGCTGCTGCTCCAGCCCAGAAGACCTTGTATTTCTCTCTCTGCGAAGACTTCCAGCACAGGTGGTCACTGACATGCAAGTACATGTGCAGTAAGGACAGGATTTTAGGTACCTAGAAGATAAGTAACTAGCCTAATTTAGTAATATTAGTTACTAATTAGTTATTATTATTAGTTATTACTATTTAGTAATAGTACTAATATTACTAATATTAATAACTAATAATTAGTTATTACTATTAGTTACTGTCATCGGAGACAGACAGGCCCTTTAAACTTGGAAGCCTGCCTTCAGGCTGCATTGCTCTTTTTAGTTATTTGTATTTCCCTGAATGCACAGAGGCCACATGGTTAATTTGTGCCTAGTTAAGGTCAGATGCCACTTGTCTTAGTTTAATTTATGCAAAACAAAATAACTACCAAAGTGCAAAGATGTCCATATCTTCGGATATGCTGGGGTAGATATCAGCTAGCAAAGTGTGCCTGCCTCGTTGCACTGTTATTTGGAAGGACTCAGATGATATTTAGGCTCACAAGGAGGTACCAGTTCCTTCCCAAGGGCTTAGAAGGCAGTTAGACTTAGAATGCCAGTTAAAGGCATTTTAAAAAGTCCTGACCTGTGGGAAAAAACTCCTTTAGGTATTTTGGTACCTACCTAACCTCTCCTAACCTAACCATTTCCTAATGGAGAGGTTAGATGATAGGTACCAAAATCCCTAAAGGAATTTGGTCCTGGAGACCCTAGTGGGAAAGTTTGGCTGGCTTGAAATGGATACAGCAGAGAAGCAAAACATATTTATTGTTTTGAAAAGTTGCATGGTGGTAATTCAGTTGTGTGTTTGCTTGCATTTTCCTGAGGCAGATCATTTTTAAGAGCTGAAATTACATTTAGTAATAGAAGTGTTGGCCAGGGTAAGTTTTACTAAATCATAATGGCAAAGGATTTTCTCCATGGAATATATATCTTTTAAGAGGATTGGCAGTGCATATCATTTTCTATGTATCAATTGAATGTCAACGTCTGGAGATTGTGCAGGAAAAATTTATTTATGTGATTTATATATTTAACTGTAGGGTAAAACATAATAAATGAAGCCAAAGTCATATAAAATTTTAGTGATATAAAGATTTTGGTATGAAATATAAAGTTTGAATGCTCCAAACATTATGTTCTGCTTTGTAGTTACATCAGTCACTTCCTTTCCCTGTGTCCATTATATGGGAAAAAAAAACTTTGCATGATAAATAAAATTTAGTTTCTGTCTATAAACATACAGTGTATATATATATATATCAGTGTGTATATATATATGTATATATATATATATATACATGCTTTTATGTATATATTTACATGAACACTCTGAAAATAATGAGTAAGTTTAATAAATAAATGTTTTGCATGGATTGTTGAATAATACATGTTCAAATGGAGAACTCATATGCATGTGTACATATAGCTGTCCCAAGCTAAAAAATGACTGCTGGCTCTGGTCCAGGAAAAGCAGTATATCTAGACAGAGATTTTCCATGTTTAATAGAAGCTTTTCTCAGTCAGATTGATTTAGAAACTGTGTCTGCTGTTTGAAACTTCTGTATTTTTTGGAAAATCATTTTAATGATATAACACACTAGGGCATTTTATATTTGAACAACAGCAGTGCATTCTGAACCTTTGCTGCTCTCATGACTTCCTGTGGCTATTACACAGAATAGAGCAGGGATTTTTGGTAGAATTTGGAGCCCACAAAAGGAAACAGATGGTTCAAATCTTTTTGCAAGATGTATGCAGAAGATTTTTTAATTTCCTTAATAAAGCATATTTTTCTGCAGCATTCCCATGAAAGCCTTTTTTTTTTTTTTTTGCTTCCACCCCACTTCCTACTGGTGTAGATGACACATAAGCTCTGGAGCAGTTCTGCAAAAGTTGTTTCATGCAGATTAGGAATTTTGTAAATACTCCTTTCCATTATTGAAGAATAAAAAAGTGTGTGGGTTTTTTTGGCTTTCTCAAGTTCTAGTAGATAGTATTTTTGAAATTAAATTATGTCTCCACCTTCATATTCTGTACCTTTTTCTTTGCAGCAATATGCAGTGAGAGTAATAAAATGAAGCTTGCCACTCTCTCACTTTCCAAACTTCTTACCCTCCCCAGGCCCACTCAGGCCCAAAACAAACTTGAGCTTTGACAAAACTAGAGGCTCTTTAAAGATCAGATTTTAGTTTGCTTGATCTATATTTTGACATACACAAGATCTAATAGATCTTTTTCCCATATCTGATATAAATGAAAAAAGCATACAATACTGGTAATATCTAGAATTGCTCTTACCACCTTAAGCTGACAGCTTATTTTAACAAACCTAAGTATGTTGTATGTAATTAAGATAAATATTGCTATCCCAGTGCCCTGGCTGATTCATGATTAGTGTGTTTGAGCTTTCATAACACTTAGGAAAAGAATTGAGTGACTTTTATTATATCCAGCTTGCCCATTCAAGTCCTTGATTTTTTTTCCTCAAGAGTTACTTGTATAAATATAACATCTCAGCAGCAAAGCTGCACTTTTATTGGTTTCCTTTTAAATTTGGTGTAAGTTACAATTTTAATTGTTCATGTCTTTTGTAGAACTGTACTTCAAAATGTTTCACATTAAAACTAGCAGAGAAACAAAGGCAATGCATGAAGACTAGGAAGTAAGGTTCTGAAATCTTATCTGTATGCATTAGAATAATTATTCCAATATGTAGAAGTGTTTCTCTTTGAGCTAAATATTTTCTTTTCCAATGCAATGTTAAAGCAAACAGAATATGTATGTTTTTGATCTTGTTGTTGATTAAGAAACCCCTCCTAAAAGCTTGAATCAAATGTCAGAGGCATCATTGTGCAGCGACAAAAGCTTTTTATTGCTAATTGTAAAAGCAGGGCAGTCTCCAGCAGAGAGGTGCTCTGTGGCTGACTGATGCCTTGACAGATAACAGACAAGCAGTGCAACACTCCAAGATGCTCCATGGAAAAACAAAAGACACTTAATTTACGAACAGCATCCAGGCATCCGTTTAGCGGTACCATTATGTTCTGGAAAAGACTCTGTGCCGCATAGACATACAATGAGTGGGGAAAAAAGTGATTTTGTCCGTGAGTGGCAAATAATGCAGGAATGGCCATGACACTCATTAAAAGCCCTGAACCTTTCTCTCCTGGCTGGGCTGGGACTGCAGTGTTTGCACAGCAGGCCACAGCATCAGTGTAGAGGTGAATTGTATTAACTCAGAGATTCAGAATTATTTTAAAGACTTTTCAACTCTATTTGTGAAAATGGGACTAGCAGGGACGTCAGTCATTTGGGCTTCACCACACTTGACTGGGAGAGTGTTACTAAGTTAATAGGCGAGGCTTGAGCCATCATGACACTGGAGAACACAGAGTACAAGTCCAAAATTTAACAGTCCTTTTGAAACTTCCCCGGACCTTAATGAAGTTTAAGGCTCTTTTTATTTTGAATTCCAAACTCATGGTAACTGCATTGCTGGAGATGACAATGCATCATCATATCCCCAGCAAAAAACAAATCCTCCTGAAGCAATGAGACAAATCCAAGTTCTGTATGTTTATTTACCCCGCTGAGATGCTCTCTTCAGCAGTTGCTCCCTTCAGCAACTCTCAGTATTGCTGCTTGCATATTAACTGGACCATGTACCCACAGGCGGGACCTTGGAGAGCTAGACCCAAGCTGTAGGATGCAGAGGGTTTCTGTACCTGACCCTATAGCATGCAAGGAACAAGCCCAGTTGGATGCTAGGAATGGGGTACAACCCCGTGGCCAAGTGTCCTCCCAGGATTTACAGGTCACAAGACCTTGGGAAGAAAATTTGGAGGAGGGTAATGGGTAACTCTGGAAATGTTTTGTGGGGAATAACGTGAGAAAGGCTGCTGATGGTGAAAATTTAGCAAACAGTTGAAAGAAACCAGGGTAGAAAGGGGCTGGAGCTGGCTTGTTCACAGTGCATGAGAAACGATTGATAAGGCAGAGAGAAGCTGTGAAAAACCACCACTCCAGCACCAAAAATGCCTAGTCTTGGTGCACAGCAGTGTCATTGCTGATGATTGCTTTATTAGCTTTTACTGTTCCTCCAGCCTCTCCGGACTGTTGTCTCAGGGAGTATTGCAGTTTGCTGTGCAGATATTTGTAGTTTGGGGAGTTATTTATCCCAGCTGACCACAGGAAGGGATGCCTAAAGGTCATAATCGGTTTAAAGCTACATGCATAACAAAAGGACTTGCTGCAGCATTTGCTGACTGCATGACTGAAATGCCATTTCGTTTGCCAGTGCAGAAGGAAGCACCGTGATAGAAACTTGTATATCTAAGAGCTTGTAATGAAACCAATCACAGATTTGACCCGAAAAGCGGGGAAAACAAACATAAAAACCTGACTGACCTTAGCATGAATTCACAGTAGCGTGAAATCACCTCAGCATGAGATCACAGAGGAAAAGAACAGGGGGACTTGATCAATAAATTGCTGAAAAGTTACATGAGCAACATTAACATGATAATAGATTACTATCTGGACTGAGGTTTGCTTACCCTAGAAACCCTCAATCTGGTGAGATGGCACAGCTGATCAACAAACTGCTCCTTTCCATTTTCCCGAAGCACATGTGGATTTTCTTCAATGTGATTTCCATGCTCTGTGGGATACTTGCAAGAAATGGCAAATTTCAGTCTTCCAAGCTGAGCTGAGCTACAAGCAGTGACCTTTTGACCATGTTTTTAACACTGTGCTGGAATGTACACTGAACAAAGAGAGAAATCTCTGTGAAAACAGGTGCATTTGAACTGGTCAGACAAATACAAACTACTGAACAAAATGTAAAAGCTAGGGAGATTCCTGCCAAGCCCCCTGGGCAGGCAGCTTTCAGTCGAGACCAGAGGAAGCTATCTCTTGCATAAGATACAGTTAAGTCCTGTGGCACCCTATAGCTGAATGACCCACCATCAAAAGCTACTCTTCTCCTCTGGCATGCAGGAAAAGTGTCCTTTCCCATTCATATGTACACTAAGAGCTCACAGAGCTTACTCTGCTTGCTCTGAGGAACTTGCTCTGACACCTTGATTCGTTTTTCTGTAACTTTTTAAACAATATATGAATTGCATTCCAGAGTTGAAGCAAATACAGCAATGCCACTGTCAAAAGCATTTAACCATTTCTCTTATGCATTAAGAAAATGGATCTCGTTCTAAAAGAAAAAGAATGTATGTATGTTACCTTTATTCAGCCTACCCAACTAAGTTTCCTGCTGAAAAAAGACCTTGTCTCTGGGACCATAATCTTTTCTCTTTTAACTTCTTCAAAGTTTGCTTTTATTTTTTGTCTAAATTCTCTAGAAAAGCCAAATGGCCTTAAAAGCTGATTACGTGAGTGTGTGTACATACATGAATGGATTTAGTTTATTTACTTACATATTTAGTGCCAGACAGCGAAATGACAAGCAGTACTTCATTATCTATAGTCTATTTTCACATGGATGTAAATGATATGAATTCTGGCTAGATTACGTGGAACTCCGTGCATTTAGGTAAAGCTGCAGAGATCCAATGGCTCTCTTCCCTCTTGTCTTGCATCTTGTAATTCATATTACTGCAAATAGAATATGAAATACGTCAGAAATGTGAGAGAATTAGAAAAGTGGTGGTTTTGAAGCAGTCACTGTGAAATAGGTACTTTCTCTGTTAATAAGGTCCAGGACTAGCAGGCATCTGGGCTGAAAAGACTCATTTCTACTCACTGATGTTGAAAGTGGGGAATGAAGCTATGGTCATGCCTTACATTTTATTTCTGGGCAACTTTGGCAGAGCTGCATATCTCCCATAGTCATTCGTAGAAAATTTTGATTTTTGATGTTTGCTCTTTTATCCTGAATTAAAGATGTATTTAATTGTTATGCAGGCAGAATCTGAAACTCTCTTTTATTTCTTTTGTCTAAGCAAGGAATTTAATTTTTCACTCTTCTGTTTTTGGAAAAGAGTATAGTCATATGAAAAATAGTAATTTTAAAAATTAATCGAGCATTTCAAAGACTGTGGAAACCAGTTATGTGGAAATTCACTTTGATTTGATTTAAATGACATAAGGTGCACAGGAATGATAATCTTTAATACCGAAACAAAACAGTAAACCAATTCTTAAACAAATTCTTAGATCTGTGACCAAAGTTGTAGAGAAAGGGAAACACTGTTACATGCTGTTGTCTATGAAGGTAGTTTCTGCAATTTTCCAGGCACCATTAGATCTTACTGAATTTTTGTACATCTGTTCAAATCTCAGTCCTCTGGACATTTTGACAGTCTTCTGGAGTAAAAATAATTCATGTTCTCTTCAGAATATGAAAGAAAAACAGAGATTAAGAATTTTAAATATAACTCTTTTTGATGGATAGATTTTTTTTCTCAGTTTAATCCAAAGTTTAGATATAACATACAGCAATGTCACAGGTTTGTATTGTATATGTGTTGTGGCTTGCTCTATCTTGTACCATCTGTGAGTTTTTGTGTCTACCCTGAAACTTCGTAGCAGTATTGTTGATAGTGTCTGAACCAGTTCCTAAAAGAAAAAAAAAAAAAACACCTTGATTCGATTTCTTCTGTTTCATTAAATATCTACCATGACAGGTGTGTACCATCAAAAGTAGCAATTCACACTCTCAGAAGTCAAATTAATCTAATTTAATATTAGTTATTCAAAAGTATCTGAGTCATTTAGGTTCCTTCTATAGCCAGGACTTCCAGAAAATGATTTATCCTGCATATCTGATATACCTTGTTTACAACAAGGCAATTTCCCTGCTGGTGCTGCTCCTTTCTCTCTCTATTGGCAACACAAGGTGCCTATGAGACCGTTTTGGTCTAGATTCCTTAACACAGATTTAGCAACTTCCATACAAAATCCATATTTGCTTTTAAGTCATCAAAAGTAACATTTTTCTCTAGCTCACTGTGAAATTCTAAAATTAGCTCATGATCTAAGGATCACTCTCCTCTTAAAATAGAAATAAAGTACAGGAAACAGAATAAAAGATAATAGATAATAGATTCTAAAGCTCAAAAGGATTACAAGGGGATTTAGTCTTATTCCCTGCACATGGCAAATTATCAACTATAAATGAAATAAAGATTTTTTTTTCAGAATGACTACTTGGAAAATATTATTTTTATAGCAAAGAAGGGTTTTCATGGAAGTAATGGGATAATTTACATTGACGACATATTCCTGGCAAGATGCATTTTTACTTTATAATCTTTTCCTATTTTTAAACCAGGAAAAGCATCATGTTCTCCTAAAGGTTTGATTTGGTCTGGTTTGAATTTGCACATGCTTATTGAAGTTCTAGAGGTGACTTTAAAATGCAGAGCTCGCTTTGGTTCTGAGTTCCTTTAAAATGCATAGTTATTTAGGGGGAAAATTAATTATCTCTTTGCTCCTTTAACATAATTTTATAACTTTACAGACAAGTATTCAAAGCAAAGAGTAATCATTATCTAGAGTGTTTTATTAAAGAAGAAATAGAATGTCTAAAGAAGAAATAGAATGTCTGCTAACTCAGGAAGCTGAATAAGCCCTAGGCATGAGGGTCTGTATCTCAGAGAAGACTTTTAGCCTAACAGGAGAAAGATGGTTTTTCTAGGAGTGTATGATTAAATGACAGCAATTAAAACTGAGGCACATCATATAATGACTGCATTACATACCATAAGAGATATTTTATTTGATGCATTTATACTGTGGTTTTGTCTTATCTGTATGTGAGTAGTGATACAGCATTTTTTTCAGCTGCATTTCTTATAGTTTGGATACAGACTTAGCTAGGACTTGGACCTCCCTATATTTGGGAAGTTAATGTGAACTGAATCCATAGGGATTTTTGTTGCAAACCGTACTATTACAGAATGCAGTTTTATTAAGGGTAATTTGTGCTCAACATGATCTTAGAATTCACAAAAAATATCAGAGACGCAGTCAGTGTAACTCCATTTCTAGAGGGGAGCAGCTGAAGAGCAGCCGACCAGTAAGGAAAGTCTGCTACCATAAAGGAAAACAAATGTCTCATCCTTGCTTAGATGTGCTTGTTACTGAGCACATATATAAATGCACATATAAGCAACCATAAAACAAAAGGAGTGGGCAGCCCATCTTTCACAGGGGCTACTAATGCACACTGAAACCAGTAAACTGATGCGGCCTCCCTAGAAAAAATACAGAAAGAGTCATGTAAAGAGGAATTTAGCTCTGTGATTATATTATCCAATTACAGGTGATGGTTTGGAATGAAGTTGATGCTAAAGAGTCTGTGGAAATAGGTTTTGTTTCTGCTTATTCTTACGGCTGTCTGTGGAGCTTTCAATAGAAAGTAAGGACGCAGTGCTTGATTGTGTTCTAGTAGGTGAAAATCACAGATACTTGTGCCAAGGAGCTGAACCCATGTAGTGAGCAGGTCCTCTGCTCCTGTATTACATGTGGGCTGGGCACAGCCCAGTGAGCACGAGGTCTGCTTTGCCTCACAGTGCCTGAGTGCAGCCGAAGAGAGGAAGTGCAAGGTCTGTTTCTTGCCCGCTTTGATCTGATTCTGAGAGCGTGCTCCATGCTTTTCCCTGTGCATTTGGATTTCAGATGCGCCTCAAGTGCCCAAACCCAGAGATTTTGAGCCCCAGGAGGGCATTTCTAAAGAGCAGGCGTTGCCCAATGATTGTGGAGAGTAAACCAAACATCCCGTATTAAAAAGCCTGTGCTCATGCTGAGGTTAATCTTTACAATTTGATGAGTCTTCTCAGGAAAAAAAGGGCAATGCCTTTGGAGTTATGTGCTGCTGATTGGAGGAGGAAAGGTCCAAGCTGCAGACATGGTGGCTGGGGATGCGAGGGAGGGTGGTGGGGAAGTGACACGGCTGGAGGGGGGCTGCTGGCCCCCTAGGTTTGACTTGGGGAGACTCATGCAGCTGACGCAAACTCATCTGTCAACCTGCAGCACTGGATACTTGGCTTCCAGTTCCTGCATGTTTGTGTTTCTTGACAACCACACTGATATTGCTTAAGGTGGGAGACTGCTGTGATTATATACTAACCACTATGTTAGAAAATTATTAACCCTCCTGTAATAACAGAGCTTTAAAGTGTGCCTTTTTATCACTCTCCTTGCCTGTTTTCCAACATTTCGTCCCTCTGTGCTTATTTTACTCCATCTGTAGAGATCTTTTCCCTTGATTTGCAGTAACTTATCACCAGCAGACTGCGAAATTGGGTTTTTTTCCCCCATCTCAGCCCCCATGGAATTCATCCTCTTTCGGGCTTTGTTCTCAAGCACCTAGGTTACAATATGTGCTTTTCAGCCTTTCTTGATTTGTGAGCTCCTAAAAATTTGAGATAAAAGTTCATACTGTGGTACTGCTTGCTAGCATTACGCTTGATATTCATAGTTACCTTTCTCTGACCTTCTAGAAGCAGCCTGAGCTCTATAAATATTGGTTATAAAGCCTTGGTTGTAGCCATGCAAGTACTATATCATTTCCAAAGTCATAATGACAACAAAGGAAACTCAGGATATGAAAATAATTAAAACCACTGCATCTAAATGCAGCACGAAGAGGTAGAGAAGTTCAACAGTCATACTTATTTAATTAGAGGTACTTCCTACTTGTGTAAAATAGGATTTCCTTTCTTCTTTTTTTTTTTTTTTTTTTTTAGGGGGAAAAAAGAGCAGAATCTAATATGCTAGATAGTTATGAAGGTATTTCAGATTCTTCAGAATTCAGGTGCAGATCAAGTAAGCCCATATGAAACTTTTTTGAACATTTTGGTTTCACAAAAGACACCATGGATTTATTTTCAAGAAATTCTCCACACTCTAAAAGTCAGATTTTTGGTCAAACTATCCCAAACTTGTTAGCTTCGGTAGCTGTGATCAACAAAGGGGAACGGAATGTTCATTGTAATAATTTTAATCAGCTGTGTCTTGTTCTCTTCAGCTGAAGAGAAGCTGTTCGCTTGACAGCTGAAGACACCTCTTCTGCTATTGACAGCCAGGTCTGAGTTAGTGACAAGTTACAGAAGCAATACTGTGATCTAAAATCCTTTCTGCTTCACTTCCAAAGCAATAGCTGTGTGCAGAATTGCACCCATCCTACTTTGAATTGTTTACTTCTGTGTATCTTTATATGCATCTAATGCTATGAAGATATATGGAAAATTTTCTCTTAAAGAAATAACTTCAAGCTTTGGTCCTTACCGAATATGTAAAATTTGATGCTAAGGTCAAATGTCCAGCGATCAGCAAACACAACGTGACTGATAATCATGCTGTTCTTCCACTATTTCTGTAGTGAAATGGCAACACTGGTGAGCTAAGATGTATTGATCTGGTTATACTCAGAAGCATAGTAAGCAAAACAGTGAATGAGTACACCTGGTATGTAACCAGGAAAATTTCTCCTTTACCAATAAATTCCATTTACATAGCCTTTTGCTACAAGATGCAGCTAAGTAATCTGCTTAATTCCAGTAATTTTTGACATGGGCTCCTCTGAACATTCACTAGCAATTAACTTCAAATTGCTTAGCATAGAATAGGTTAGAAAATGTTTTCCATTTTGTTAGTTAAGATATAACCAATTTTCATTCTGACTACAATTGTCTGCTCTTCCCTTTTGTTCATCCAAATGCATCAAAGCAGGGTCAAAGCAGATGACTTTTCCGATGAAGAATGTAAAAATGAACCTTTGAATTTTTGAATTTTAATAGGAATAAATAAATTGCTGGGGATGCAAGCAAAGAAACCCATGCTGAGAAATGCGGAGCTGAGCTGATTTTGCAGTGTTTCAGTTTCTTCTTGATAGCATCTCAGCACTGGATGCTTCAGCGTGGCTGTTTCTAAGCTAGCCTTTGCAAAACAGAATATATATGAAAAGTGGACAGCCTAAACTACTTTCCCTACTGCCCTGCTAACACAGATGTGACACTCTGGTGGCAGGACATTCCCTGGACAAAACAGACATAAACACAATTACTTCCACAGCCTGTCACCCAATTGGGAATGAAAGCAAGGTCTGGAATGCTCCTTATTTTCTCTCATTCAAATCATCCCAGCTGCTGCTGTCTGGAGACTAAGAGTATAAATGAATCTTTGAGGCCCAAGTGACTTCTCTGGAATTATGTCACGGGCGAATTTGATGCACTGCATCAAGTCAGTGACAGAAGGGAAGAACAATAAAAAAAATCAATATTAGCTCACAATAGTCTGTAGGCTTCACTATAATCTAGCATGTGGAATTAATATAATTGATGATGGCTCTTGTTTCAGCTGCTATTCCACTGAAAGTCTGCACTGCAGTATTAATTACACATATCACACTGATTTAAAATGTGGAAAGTATAAACATCAAAAAATAGCCCTTAGCTGAACATTTTCCTTCTACCTGTATTTGAAGTGCCTTTCCCGATCAGAACTCAGTCGAGAGACAGGTCTGCTCAGAAAGGTGGTATCTCCTACAAAGTATTGGTGCTCTCAGTCCCATGGTTTGTGTACTGAATGTGGATTTAAAGAGCTAAAATTGTATGCTTAACACACACTTAATCTGAAGGAAAAAATCATTCATATCAAGTCCAAGGTGGTTGGTAATTGTCTAATTCCAACATTATTAGAGCAATAAAAGGATTAAGGAAGTCTTTAAAATTATAAAACTGACCTATTCTATAAATTCCTAATAGAGTTTCCTTAATCCGCTTTCTACTCTCTCTCTTTTTTTTTTTTTCCCTTCCCTTTGAGGTTTAGGAATAATTTGCTCCTACATCAAAGTGTAAATGTCTGCCTTTGACATAAAGAAGACACTGATCTGGTACATACATTTCAGTAATGAATGACTTTGATTCACTACAGCTTAGAGCAATTATGACAGATGTTAGTTTCTGCAAGGAAGACACTGCACAAAGTTGTTCTTGACACAGCTCCCAGAACAATACACTTGCTAATCAAGTCGCAGTTAAAGGTGCTAAACTTCTTACCCCTAAAATACATCAGGTTCGGTGTTAGACTTTTAACTGAATCACCAGTTGACATTTTTTGCATTCTTGTAAGCAATTACAGTACTAGACAGAGCAGGGTAAAAGGATTTTGTGTCTTGACTCCACGAGGGAAAATAAAAAAGGCGTATTTTTATGGTGCATTGCCACGGTTGTGAATAAATACATATGTACCTCATTCTCACTTACATCATATGGAGCTGAAGGCTATTTTATGACATTTAATATCTGTGTATAGTGAACAGCACATCAAAGCATTCACAGGATTTTTTTTTTTTTTTTTACTCTTAATTGCTTCACGTTTGTTTGCTCCAGGGGCGGGGATTGCTGGCTGCTGTCGTCAGAGCTAGCCCATAGTTGCAGATGGACACATCATGCTTGTCCCATGTATTAACAAAATTCTCAAGTGTACTAAAAGATACAGGTAATTCTCAGTTTACTAAACCATAGTCATATTTTTGATGCCAGTGCTGCTGGGGTATGAACCACGCTGTCCTCCTGGCCTGCTTTGCACTGGCCTGCTTCTACCCTCTGAAGCAGGAGTCATGTTCCCAACCTAGCTTCTGCTCCAAGAGAGGGGACTGGGAAAGAGTGCTTTGATACAGCCTGTGCATGGGATGCATGCCAGAGGAAACCAGCATTTCTGCAGAGGGCTAGGAAGAAGGTCCAACACCCTGGAGCAGAATGCCAGTATCTGCCATGTAACTGTGTGCTACCGCTCCACTGCAGCACTGCAGCACTGCAGCGACCATAAGCCTTCCCCTCAGGTATTAAGGGCGGGCAGGGGAGTAGCAGATGCTGCCCGCACCCTGGGCACCTGAAATGCCACCAGTCCTGTCGTTCCCCCAAAGTCACAGCTCAGCAGCATCACGGGGCAGGGTGACACCCTGGAACTTAGTAGCAGATCATCTCCATTGGTGGGGTCCTCCAGTACTGGAGTCTTCCTCTGGCCCAAGCATGGGCAGAGTAACACTTGTCAAATGAGCTAGGGCAGGTGATGGTGAAGTTTGTGCCAGTTTAAAGCTTCTGTGATGGCTCTGGGAGGAGGTGTTATTTGATCTGGCAGAGACAGACTACTGGTCAGGAGTGGTAGAGGCAGAGATACCTCATCTGGCATAGAACCTCTCAGTACAAATCTTAATAAAAAAGAAAAACAGCAACAATAAAAGTTATAAAAACTTGGCAGAGTGAGTTTATTCTGCATCAGCACTTTCATCATGTGCCCAACACCATTTCTGCTGGAGTACTAACAACTCCCAACAGTAGCTGTGTTTATTTGGTTTCAGAATGTTCCTACCCAGAATACTTTTCCAGTTAGAAACAATTTCCACCCTGTAAAAATAAACACCCTCAAGCTAATTCCCCACAAAATTCCTATCTAACCACTTTAAGTCAGAAAATCCACAGATTAAAGATTCCTATGTAACTTTTGACACACTCCCCAAAACCAAAGCTTTTGTGTAAATGTGAAAAACAACCCTTTTGTGGTGTGGAAAGTCAACATACCATAAATCACTATTTTGTTTGTTCTGCTGCTAGACACGCTGAACAAGAAAACACCACCAGGCCCATGAAATTCTCCCATTCATCTTACTGGAGTGGTAATATGTCTAAATATTCTTGAGACCGTAAAAAAAATAAAGAGCTTAAACACATACCACAGAGCAAATTTCCTTTTTGCAGTGTGAATTATGAATATAGTTATTAGCAAGAATAAAGGATTGCCTTATGCGTTAGCTGTAAATATTTAAATTAATTCACCTTACAACTTTTACTTTTCTGTACCTCATTTTCCAAAAAAGACTTGAAAATAGAGTGGCTTAAAAACATAGCATAGCTTTCCAAAATAGAAGACATTGGTTTAAAAGTTTGGTCTTTCAGCACTTCTGTTTGCAAATGAATCCTTGGAGTAAACTCACTTTAACCCACAGTTTCTGCTACGCACATGCCCTTTGTTTCAGAGCCAGCATATGCCCTGACTGAGGCAAGGCCTCCATCTCCTAGGCCAGGAATGTATTCAGATGGGGTACTGAAACAAGGGTAGGAGGATAATACCTATCTTTGGTAAACACAGGGTGAATTTCAGTTTTGCCTCCAGATATCTGTGCTCAAAGAAAAGAATTAGGACTGCTTATCTGGACACACACAAAAGTCACTTCTGGTTTAGCAACCAATGCAAATCTTCACTCAGGTACTCTCAAGGGTATTCAAAATGCTACATATATAGCATATGTGTGTGTTAAAATGAGTGCCCTGAAAGAAAAATGCATCAATTTAAGTAAGTCAAACAGTGGCCTGTCCTTAATACCAGTTTTGGTTTTAAATTCATTTATACAAGAACAGGTGCAGAAGCAGGTGTCCTGAAGTAGAGGCTAAAAGGACGCTGGTCACGATGCGCTATAGAGAGCCTCCGAACAATAAAAAGGAATGCCTCTGCAAAGGGATGGGGAAACAGAGCTCTATCAGAGAACGCTCATCCGCATTCCTTGTGCAATCTCAGAATATTTACACTTCCTATCCTTTGTACAGAGTTCAGAATCACTTTCTTCAGACATGAAAGCCGGACAAGAATAGTTTTTCAGAAGTACATTAAATAGTATTTATTGAGTCTACAATTTCTGGGCAAAGCTATATTGCCACTCCCAGCTATTCACATGCTCTGGTACTGAACCGTCTTTATGTTCTTTTATTTATTCAATAAATGAACAATAACATGGAACATCATAAAGATGGCATTAGAAAAATCTCTATAGACTTACTTTTGAAAACAGGAAATAGACTGAAGTCCTATTCTCATTCACAAATACATTTGCCTTCTTGCTTAAGCACAAAATGTTCCTACTGAGTAACAGACTTGTCCTCCTGATGTTGTGACTGTATGGGAACAGTACTTATGGAAAGGAGTAAAGCTACGAGTACAGAGAGCTTTTCCATACAAGTACAATGATGGGTGAGTGGTTAATGCTGCTTCAGCCTGCAGGGAATTCCTTACAAGAAGGAGAAGCTCCCACATCTCAATCTGAGGGGGAGCTCTTCCCAGGAAGCCCATGTGTCCAAGATTAATTTTTTGCATGCACATGGACAAAAAACTCTCAGGAACCCGCTCTCAAAATCATACAGCATGGGCTGTTTCAGAATGTCATCGCATATTAACATTTAATTTTTACCATGATGACCCTTCTGCATAGTAAGAAAAGGCATCATACAAGGCATAGATCCATATTTACAGAGTAAATGGCAAAAGAGGAAGTTACAGTGACATTTATGTCCAAGCATTAACAAATTAGAAGATCCCTTGTGTTGATTCAGGGATTGTTCACAGTTCATTTAAGCAAGTCCTTTTCTTCACATATCAGTTCTTCTGTTTAGCAAAGGACAACCAGCAGGATGTCTCACTGGGATAGAGATGATTGATCCCCCTTAAACCATGGTCATAACCTTTAGAGAGGCAGGCTGGAATCTCCTAATCTTCTTCTTTAGCGCCTTTGAAGCTTTGATGCGACAGATTTTGGGAACCGGGGGAAGGGGCCTGGAAGAGGCCTGGACAGACCCTGATTGTCTGACAGAAGCTTCAGGCCAAATCAGCTCATTTTCATCACCCTCATCATAGTCAAGGGCAAGGCTGCTGCTGCTACTGCTGCCATCCAGATCGCTTTCACTGGACTCACTGTCCCCAAAGCGGTTAGCCGTGAAATCACTGACCTCTCCTTCGCTGGTCTCTGCGATGGTGGAGTGGAAGAGGGATGCGCACTCTGCGGAGTACTCGGAGTGGTCTGACTCACTTTTGGCATTAGCTCCATGGCGATGACTCTTTGAGCGAGCCCTCATACTCACAGTACGCAGGACACCAGCTCTCCTTGCGGGCTGCTTTGGTGCCCCAAGACCAAGACCACTAGAGAGGCTGGCTAGCTGGGCTTTGGCAGAGATCTCCACTGTGGATTGCCACTTGCGCTGCTTCTTCTTGGCGGCTGTGTCCACATAAGCTGCTTCGAGGGAGTACAGTGCATTAGCAGAAGCCCCGTGCAGCTCTGGCCTGGATGGCATGGGGAGCAGTCTGAGCTGTGCGGGCAAGAGGCTAGACTCTGAGCATGACCTGCCAGTCACATCCCCTGAATACGAAGGTCTCCGTGCAAGGCTCTTCATTCCATGTGGTCTTTGGGGCTGATTCCACTCTGCAGGCAGCCTGGCAGCTCCATGGAGCCCTCTTGCCTTCTCCATGCAAAAGGCCTGCTTCCCAGGTCGGAACACTTTTTCACTGTTTCTCCTCTTTATCTTTACTGACTTTGTTTTGGAATTGGCAAACTTGACCCGGACCTGGTGGGATTCTGCAGGGACAAACTGAGCACGAACAAACTCATTCCGTACTGCTCGCTCATGAGCCCCAGCGTTAGTCAGTTTGGGGGTCCCACATCTTTTGAGGGGCGGCTTTTTTGATGGGACAGGCTTAGAGTTCCACATGCTCGGGCTGGAGTCATCCTGGCATAGCTGTGAGCAGGATGAACTGTGCTCCTCACTACTCTCAGTTGCTTCTGACAGAGGAGAGCTCCTTGCTGCCAACTTGGCAGGATAAGAAGCATTCACAGCTGATGGCTCTGTGGCAGGCGGGGTGGACGGCGGCAGCTCTCCATTCAGAGAGCACATGGTCTCCTGCTGCTCAGCACATTCCCCCTCCGGCACCTCTCTCTGGAACTTCCCCTCAGCTTTGTTGCTTTCCAGAGAGCTCCCTTGTTTATCCAGCTGGCTACTGCTGCTGTTAATTTTCACTCCTCCGGTGCTGGGGGTTATAATGAGCCTCTGGTGCATTGCAGATGGCTGGCTCTTTGTGGAAACTCGCTCGCTGGCATCAGCCCGATTGCTGCCTTTGCATCTCGTCAGCTGGAGTAATTTATTGATGTAACCCCCTGGCTTGGCCTCTGTGGTTGGCCTAGTCCTAATGAGGCTGGGACCTGTCATACTAGGCAGGGGTTTGCTGGAAGGAGTCTGGAGGTCTGTTTCTGGGGATGTCCCCACCAGGGAGAAGAGGGGGCTTTGCAAAGCCACTGCATGAAGGGGGCTTGGGTAAGGGTATACATCAATGCCGTTCTTGGAGACCAAATCATTCTGGAATTTGGGGTCCATGTTGAGCAAGTGCAGTTCTCCTGTATGGCACAGGGGCAACATGAATTTGGGATCTGTCTCTTTCTGCAATCTACTCTCTGCTGGAATGAGTCTTTCCAAGTCACCTACATATTGGATGAAAATAAATAACCTGATTAAATCACAGACAATTACACTCAAACTGGCTTATGTTAAATGCACTATTTCAGTGGAATGTGCCAACTTTTACTAAAATCGTAGCATGAAGAAGGGAAAAAGTTTCAGTCCTCAAATGGTACCACATTGCTTCAGAACTTTTAGTCAGCTGAACAAAATGGAGATGAGAACGCCTTTTAATGCCAAAGGTTAAACCCATATTGCAGAAAATTTAAACTGTGCTTAGACAGAAAGATGTTCTAGAATTTCACAAAGAGGAAGTCACCAGAATAAACAATTTTTTTTTTCTGAGTAGAGATGAAAAGTGAATCAAGCACCAGAAAGCTTGAAGTTGAACATCATGTAAATTAATCTAATGCAACATATATTAACATATATAATTTGTTAACACCTTTCCTCTGGCTAAGCATCTGATTTCTGTTCACTATAACCAATCTATTTCTTAAACTACCAGCATGCTAGCAGTTCCTTGCATTACTTTTAAAGGTTAACTGAATTCTAGCTCCTCCTTCAATAGCATTACCAGTCTCATGGCTTTTCCAAGGAACTCACTTTTTATATTCAGAGTTTTTAAAGTCTTTTATTCCATCAAGAATTATTTAGAGGCTTTGTGGAATGGCATGTGTGGGTTTTTAAAAAGTCAATTGTGAATGTCTAGAAGAGTGGAGAGTCCTTTGTATCTTCACATAAGAAGTTCTAAGGATAAATAATCAAGCTGATGGAGGTTCAGTCCTGGAAAATGGCATTTATGACCACTAATTCATCTCTCAAACTTTGAAATACCCTCAAAATTTCTGTAAGTCGCACTTTGCTGCTCTGCTTTCATCTCAGGAGTATCCCCTTTGCTGCGACTAAAAGCCAGATTGTGCTGTAAGAGCAGAACAGCTGTGTTAGGATAGTCAGTGCTCTGTCCAAATAAGTCATCCAGCAGAGGACTATGGTACCAAGAGTAGCAGAAGCAACCCATTTGTAATTACCTTGGATTTCTCAGCATGACAGTGAAGACTGCAGTACCAACAAATCCTCAGCAAGCAAATTCCTCACTGCATCCTGCTGCCAGAGCAAGGCCAAGCACCAGGCCCAGCTAAGTAATTCAGCCCAGCTAAGTGACTACTTCTGTCCTAATAGAGGAAGCTTTGGCAGAGTTCAAATTTTTTAAGTTGTCTTAAGTGTAAGTGCCTTAAGTGAGGCACTTAACAGATCCCTTACAGCAAAGATCAGGATGACGATGTCTCATACCTGATGTATTTTTGTAATGAAAAATCATAAGGAAACTGCCTGTTTCTTTTTATTTCCTTTTTTATACACTGTGCAACACAAAAGTTCTGTGAGAAAGGGTTTTTTTTCTGATTTGTTCAGAAAAAGCAAACTGATTTGTTCTCAACACTACATTAAAAGGGAAGACAAAATTCTAAGTCATGTTCTAGCTCAAGATGCTATAAGCATGAGGAACCCAGACTTATTAATTTATTTGTAGTGAGTTGAGAAGGATCTATATTAGGACTGAAAACTTCTAACAAAACAAAACCTTATCCCGGTACAAATTGAACAGAAATGCAAAAAAAAATCTAATCAAGGGAGTTGTGACTGAACTAATGCAAAGGAACCAGGAAGGGCTCACAAAAACGTATCTGCTGGGTCTCAGCAGGCTTGAACACAGGAGTCAGAGACCACCGAGCTCAGCTCCACTGCCAACCTGCAAGGAGCCTTGAGAACATTCTCACTCAGGCTGTAGTTTACGACCATCATGTTAGATGCGTCTGCACAGTAAGGTGCATCATGGATGTATAGCCTCGTTTCTGCTCTAAGCAAGTCAGAGACGAACATGTTCAGGTCCAGGAGCAGTGAGGAATACTCAGAGCAACACTGCTTGAAATGATATTCTCTGTGACTTCACTGTTTTAACTATCATGCAGATGGCTGGCTCACCCTAAGAACTCCATTATCACAGGGCTGCTAGTCTGCGGACCCATATGCAGGGCCATGCAGGGACCCACTCTACTGCTGGTAAAGAGGAAACTAGAATATTAATGGTTTTGTTCCAATATATGAAGCAAATTCATATTTGACCTGACTTTAAGCTCACAGCTGGTTCCTAGGTAGTCCATTAACCTTTGATATCTGTTATGTCTCACTTTACACATAAAAGTATAATAAAAAAGGCTAATATTAGAGTCCATACTAATTTGAATACAAATGGTTAGGTATTATCATACTCATTTGAAAAGAGATTGAGAAAATGGAAACTAAATTGGGAAGCAGTTCTTTCTCCTTAGATTTTTAGGACATCTTTCTCAGCAAAATCTGACAGCAGTAATAATGAATTCACCTTGTAGTTTCATACATCCCTGTCATTTCATGCAAATACTGATTTTTTTTCTACTTCATGAATGGGTAAACTAAAATGATTTTTAAACATCCATGACAATTTTACCTCTTGTACTTAAGCACTTTTGATTTCTGTTTTTACTATTGCTCTCTAATTGTTGCTGTTTTAAAAGTAGTTTTGGTTTTATTCCCCCTTTTTGTATTTAAAATTAGTGCTATATACTAATTGCATTGTTGGTGTATTAGCTTCTAAAAGCAAAACTTGGGATTTCCCCCTTCTCTTGTATGAGTATCCCGTTCTGCAGCTGATTACCTGTGGAAACTGGCCTTGGTCGGGACTTGGCCGGAGTCCCAGAAACTTCCATGTTATCCATAATTCGACATACATCACTGGCATAGGTTCCCTGTTGTGGGAAGCTGGTGCTGTGCACAGTAGTTTCATCTGCAGATTTGGGTCGGTAATCAAACACACTGAGCCTTGCTTTAGGGTGCTGAGAGCTTGGCAACAGACTGGTGTGGGAGGAGGAGATGGACTCACTGTACACGGAGGTGCAGGAATTGGAGAGTGAGCAAGAACCACCATCACTCAAGTCATAGAAGCCTGCAGAGTTAAAATAAATAAAGATCATTATATTTACAGTGACTAAATATGTTTGGTAGAAGAAAAACACAGAAAATAAATCTCCTTTGTTACTTGCCACAGGTCTAAATTTATGACCATTTCCTGAGGTAACTTTTGGAGAGATGCACTCCAACTCAACACATTTTTGGGGCTCCTGCATATTTAATTAGTCAGCACAGCATACACGTATATGCTTAATTCTGATGGGAAGAGGTGCACAGTTCTTCACCGAAAACTATTCACGGAAGACTTCACTGGGGACTATTATGCAACAGGTATAAAACAAGGCCACCTTATGTCATTGTAACTTAGTTGGGAGTCAAGATTGGAAAGCATAGCAAAATTAGTCTGTGATCAGGGCTGCCAAGCCTAAGACAGCAGGAATGTGTAAGAGCAGAAAATGGAGGCTATTGTCTTGCTCTGCCAGTCTTGTGACTACTGCCAATTAATCATGAAAGTTGTATTAAATAAGGCTTAAGGTAAAGATAGGAATTTTTATTAGTCCTCTCTATATAAAGCAAACAGAAAAGCAAGCCAATTCCTTTGAACTATGTGTGTATACTTAATCACATTATTCTTGAATTGAAACACTCACAGAGCCCTGTACTTCCTATTGAAATTATAACTATCAGCCTGCAAAAATACATACACTGTTAATACAAATTGGACTTAGGACAAATGGTTGATAACTATTAGGAGAACTAATTAGTCAAAGATGTTTTCTCTCTGATCTTCAAGATGATTTTCTTTCCTCTTCTCACTGAAACCTTAAGTAATTTCAAAATTATTTTTGCAAAGAAGCATTCCTATTGCCTCACACTAAGTAACAGAAACTGCTTTTGGCAGATATCCTATCTATACAGGGCCACATTTTAGATCACTGTGTGAATCACAGTGATCAGAGACTTGAAACTTGGTTTCCCTCAGTCCATGAGAGCTTTAGCCTGCAAATGACTGGGGTAGCTTTTCTCTGAGTGTTTTAATAGAACTGCTTTATTTTTATATACATGATCAAACACTCATTAAGCCTGAGTACAGCAGTGATATTGATCTGAAAGGTTTTACAGAGTGATTCAAGCAGAGCACAGACTTCAATGTTGGTCTCCCTACTTCCAGGAACTACTCTAGTTACTTTGTCAATGGCATTCTGCACCGGATAAGGTCCGCAAGGGATTAATCAATCTGCATCCTCCTCCTCCTCCCCCTTCCTCTCCTCTACATCCTCCTGTTTGTAGCTAAAATGCCCATTTTCATCAAAATCTTATGCACTTTCACAGTAAGCTTTCTGTGTGAATGAAGCAGCATTTTCCAATTACATCAGCTTTGTTGGAATACTCCTATGATCCCAACACGCACACTCTCTGCCAGGTCACTTGCTCTCTACCTTAACCCATGGGCACTGTTTCTGATCACATAACACAGGCAGTTTTGTTTAGCAGCCCATATCTTTCAGTTCTATCAGCACCATGCTCCTGGCAATAAACAACCAACGTACATTACCTGAGCTCGGCCGGCTGTCACTGTCCAGGTATTCACTGGAGGTCTTGCTGACGTCCAGCTTCAGCTCACTTATTTGCTGGTCTAGTTGATCCAGGTGGCTTTTCAAGCCGACATCCTGTCTCCTCAAACGAGACTAATTTGCAAGTTGAAAAAGAAGGTGGAAATGAAGAATAATTACAGTTAGAAACTCCACAGCAACTCATGAATTCAGGCCATCTGTGTCGGACAGATTATGTGCACATAAAATGTTTTGCTTAGCTGGGCACTGCTGCAACTGTCTCTCTTTAACGAGACTGAAATAACATGCAAGCACAAAACATCTTTCTCAGAATATATTTTCTTCTCACTGAAGATTTGCTCAACTGGGCAAATTATTTTTACCTTTCCTTTTTGTTATACCCATGGTAGGAACTGTCTCACTCTAAAGATAAGGGCAATCTTTCCCCAATTAACACATAAATGTACTCCATTTTGCCAACACTGTAGCTGAGTGGAGAATGAGATAAAAAATATGGATTGTCTGAATGCACTCCAAGACACTTGCAATTTAAGACACTTTCTGATGAAAGGAAACTACTGCATATAAAGCCATTTATTGCCATATGAAATACAGGCAGCATACTTAATTCTGCAAACCCCTTAAGCTTTGATGACATCTCTTTAGACTGAATGGGCACCCAGTGTGAACTGTGATGTCTCTTTGCTTTGCTGAAAGTTTCCCTCACATGTCTCATCACTAGATATTTCTACATATTTTATGCAAGCAGAAGCATTTGAGTCTTCCTCTGAAAATCAGTGCATTTAAAACATATAGCATGTCAAACTCGTGAATAGTCCCTCAGAAGCCACAACCAAAGATCTGTGTCTATTACAATAATTGACCAGGCTGACCAGAGAAAATGGCTAGTGCAGTTGCTTTCCCCACACTTGTGCAGTCAGCTTGGGGGGCAGTTGGCCAGTCATTAGGGTACTAGCCAAACAACCATGGCTGGTTTCGGTCACAAACTTCTCATATGGCTTGGCAAATTATCTGGGCCCAAGCTGACAAAGGTATTTAGGTGACTTCTAATTGTATTACACTTAGCTATACATTCTACAAGACTTCCCAAATGGGCAGTCTCTGGAAGCTAATTGTAAAATTGTGCTTGTAGCCCCCAAAGGACCAGGTTTCCATTCAGTAGTGTCAGGAAAAACATGACTATGACAGACTTCTCTTTATGCATGTATTTGAGGTATAAAAACTTAAGTGGTAGTTCTAGCAGCATTTTTAACCCATAATATAGGAAACAAAACAAAAATATCAAGATCCCTTGAACTAATTAAAGTATCTACAAAACTAAACGACATGTTTGATTTTGAAGCAGAAAAAACAGAATCCCTAAGTATACATTTTCAATTCTGCTGTCCCCAAGTTCCTATTATTCAGCTTTTAAGACCTGCATTTTTATGTTCATCCATTGGCATAAACAGTAAAAACAAGGAAAAGCTAGGATCCTGATGAAATTGATAAATAATCAGAAATTACAATTCAAGGAAAAAAAAAAATACAGATGTCATGAGGCTCACAAAACCATTGTTTTGGTTGATGAAGGTGCCCAGGGAAATGAAAAGGTATGTCTAGTCTTCTTTTAAATTATAGAGAACTGCAGTAAAATATAAGATACAAGAAATAAAGGTCCTTTGTGTTAGTCTCACACAAAGGTAGAAGGCTTTACGCTCAATAGGCTTATTACTGCTTCCTAAGAAAACAAGTAGCGATTTTCACTCCTTCTGTCTCATACAAACACAAACGTAAAGGAAGACCTAGATAATAAAGGAGATTTTCTATCCCTTCTGAATGATGAATATATAACCTCCTCAGTACTTCTTCATTTTCTTTATAGTGAAGAAACAAAATCATGCCATGCCTCCTTCAATCCCACCTACTCAGGAAATCACAAAGTTGTTTTCACGGCTGGAATTAATTGCTTAATGATTAATGTTTTGCCAGCCAATCCCTCAGTCTGTGGTTTCTGATTAATGGCAGAGAGGCCAGAAGGCTCTCAGGTATTCAAAGATTATTTATTATACCTCTAGGTTCTGTCTGAGCTTTCACAGCACTTTAACCAACACACATGATTTACATCATCATTTTTAACCCTTTTATGGTGTCCCACATCTTTGGGTTTTCATGTTTCTGGCACACTTCATAGCTTTGATCTTTCAGTTACTCCTTCCGCAATCCAGGCCAATGATTTCCCCAAACCATCCTGATGACTTTTCCGATGTGACTGTTTGAGGTTTATTGTTGTTATTGTTCTAATAACCACATTAAACATTACCTAGAACAATAAACCCTAAATACATTCTTTTTCACTCCACAACATGAATTTTACATGGGACAAAATCTTGCAGGTGAAACCATCTGTTTGCTTTGGGCAATGCAGCTGTGAAGACTTCTGTAGGCGAATGGGATGCAGGGAAGGAAGAGTGTTCTCTTGCCTGGAAAAATGCAGGACCAGATTTTCAAAATCTACCCGTGCTACTGATAGCCTCCAGTCTTTGAAAGCCCAGCTTGAGATCCCTTCGTGGCATCTATGTTTTGAAAACGAAGAACACTCTCTAAAAAATAGGTTCCTATGGGTTCTTACAAATAGGCACCTCAAATCAAGGCAACAAAAAACATGTCTGACCATTCTGCTCGGCTATTAGTCTCTTTAATTAAAGGCAGCCTTAACATTTATTTCTATGGGTATAGATTAGGGCTTGACACTTTTATTAATCCAATGATATTCTGAAATGCATAAACAGCAATATTAATCTTATCTAGATTTGCACATCTAAAACGTAACCACCTTTTGGCCTTTTTGTACCAGTGCACCACTAGCAGTGCAAAACAGACAGTTTCAGAAGGAAATTAATCTCGCCTATTTCAGAGCCCTATCCCAGCATAAGTTGAATTAATCCCTTCCAGAGCATCCATTTTCTTCATTGAGAAAGGTTTGAATTTAGACAGCTAAACTTTAATATTTTTAAAAGACACCCTTGCTCTCTTCTATGTGAAGATAGTCTAAGGCAAAGAAGCCCTACACAAAATTCAGGATACTGTTTTTTTTCCCTCCTCTTCAGGATAAGCTGTGTCCCTTTTCCACAATTTTATCATGTAATAAGCCATCTGAAAGCTCATAAAAAAAGAATTATTGCACTCAAATGAATGTTTAATAAATAATGTTCTCTGAGGAAATGACTGGGAAATATTGGATGCTGCTGCTTTAAATATCTACACAGTTAGTGAGTGTCATAGAGTCATGTGTATTAGCGCAAACTTGCATCTCTTCTAGACCACCATGATATAGTTTTGCCAAGAGAGTAGCCTAGCATTTCTCGTAGATGGTATCACTTAACTGTGCTTCTCCCATGCAGAGTGTTCCTGCCTGGGCTGCAGTAACTTGCAGTTGTCGGAAGAGCTTGTGGACACCAGAGTGAGCCACTGGCAGAGGTAAAGCAGGAGGCAGCTGAGGACAGCAGATTGCTGGGGGTGGCAGGAAGCCTGTAGCCTTGCTGCTGACACCAGATTTCTGGGAAAGCCGTCTGGTAGCTGTCACAGAGAAGGGATTGAGATGCTGGAGTAGCATCTACTATTGATCCTTATACAATATCAGGGCTTTCCTCATTTCTGCTGGTGGCACTTGACTCCTCACGACTCTGCCTCCATTCTTCCATATATCTCTTTTCCACAATAGGAAAAGCTTGGCCTGACTCCTAATCAATTTTGCTTCTACTGCTGAGAAACCTTGAGCTAGCTCAGGCCAATGCAGCTTCCTGATCTTATGTTGCAAGGAACAAACTTTTTTTCTGAACTAGGACCTGACTACAGCCCAGGGCTACAGCCCTGCTTGAAACTTAGTATAAGGTGCACAGAAAGACAAAGCTGTATTTACTTTGCTAGTGAGTTTCTCAATCAGGAAGCTTATAGAGCAATGATCCCATACGCTGTCTTCCCTGGGCCAAGAGCAACAACAAGAAAGACATAATGCTCCATGAGCAATGCTGTGCATTGCTTTTTCCATTCCTCTTAGTTTTAACTTAATTTCCTGTGATCATAAACTGAATTTTCAAGGGGTTTAATGTGACAAGCTGCCCATGAGTCACCAAGAAGTAATTTTCAGTGTGTAGTCTCTAAGCCCCTAGGATCTGAAAACCTTTTTATCAGTTGGCTTTATTTTCCTATTAAGCAAAATCGACATCTGTACCTAGTTAAGTATGTGCCTGCAAATCTGAGGTGAAATCACATTAGAAAGCTATCACCTGTGCCACTCTGGAAAGCTTCCAGAGGCCACAGATCAATTGGAGGAGCTTTTTGTCACTACTTTAATCATTTACATGACTGCAATTTTGCTGAGAAATTAGATTTATATGGCTCTGAGTAGTGCTTTTCAAGCTTTTCGAACACTTCCTTCCCAGGCAAGCCCAGTGGTGAGCCACACGTTTCTTATAATTGCAGTGGCACCTACTGGTGAAAATCCATCCTTTTCCAGCGTGCACTAAGGTACCTAGTTCTTGTGACTCCTGTAGCTCTGAAGATAACATTTTAAAGGCTTTTTTCTCCCATTTTAATCAGTAGTTTCTCCCATGTCCTTGAAAGCTCATAAGGCACCAGCAGTCTTGGCAAACTAGTCTTCTGTTTTCAGATCTTATTTAAAAAAATACGTGTGTGTATGTACAAATAAATAGGTAATTAAAGCTGACACTAAAAAAAAAAAAAAAAAAAATTATGGTCAGAGTTCATTGGTGTTTCCATTAACCCAGTGGCTCCAGACAGGAGATAAGTGCTTTCAGTCCTTTTTTCTTTTTTCTTTTTTTTTTTCTCTTTTTTTAATTGAGAATAACAAAGTGCATATAAGTGAAGCTATTATTTAAGATTATTAATGACAAACAATTATTGGTTGGCCACTCCCTTGCCCTGTGTTTTCCGCTTTAATCGCGAGATGCCCTCTGCCGTGTTTTCACCCGCAGTAGCTCCATTTCCCTGGAGGTTAAAGCCAATTTTCCTGCCGCGGTGCCGCCCGACAGAGCTGCCGGCAGCGAGCACACGTGCTCCCTGCTCTCACACCTGACGGAGGGCTCCTCACCCAGCCTCACATCAGTACGAGCCTCACATGGGTACCAGGAGGAAAAGGGCTCGCGACTGACTCGGAGCCTGCTGCAGTGTGTAACTGCCTGTGGCAGAGATTAAAACTCTCTACCCTTTGGTTGTGGGCTCCCTTTCGAAACGAGTTTTTGATGTACTGTGCTCCGTTTTTTTTTTTTTTCACCCTCTCCTTTCACACAAAATCGGGCCAGCGTCAAGTGCAAGACTCCAAATACAAGGCCGGTTACTCAGTTATTCCCCCCTCTCCGGATCGCACAGCCCCCGGCGAGCTCGGAGCGCTGCGGCTCACAGGCCCCCTCGCGGGCGGACTAGCGGCCGGCCGCGCACACGCGTGTCCGCCCGCGCCAGACCCCGCAGCGCTTCGCTTGGGGCGCCTTTCACTTCTCACCCTCCATAAAAAGCGGCACGATGCCTCTTGGCCTCTTGTATCACTTAAGCCACCCGCCCCCTCCCCTGCCCCGCGGCCCCGCCAAGGCGCAGCTCCGCGGGGCACAAAGCCCTTCATCACGCGCCCCCGCATGCAGCACCGGCCACCGTTACAACGGCTGCAACGGCCGCCTTGCCCCGCCGCTCACCAGCTGCTCCTTGAGGGCGGCGAGTGTGGCCTCCAAGCGCTGCTCCTTGGCGCGGGGCTGCGGCATGGCCAGCGCGGCCCGCACCAGCGCGCGCTGCTTCTCCCGCAGCACCTGGAGCTCCTGCAGCCCGGCCAGCGCCGCCTGCAGCCTCTCGCCCACGCGGCCGCGGTCCCAGCCGCCCGCCCGCGGCGCCCCCAGCAGCATGGTCA
>VWPW01014880.1:187123-245999 GCA_013389825.1 Crypturellus undulatus
GCGCCGCCTTCCCCGGCGCGGTGCGGCCGGGGGCGCTGCCTGCCCTGCGCGGCGCTCGCGGGGTCGCTTCCCGCCCGTCTCGGCCGCTCGGAGCCCCGGACACCGAGGGCCGGTCGGGTTTAGCCGCCTGTGTTAGGGTGGCAAAGGATGCGAGGGAGGGCAGGGTGCCCCTGGCACGCTCCGGTGTGCCGTTTACCTGCGTGTGTGTGCAGTAGCTTCACCCCTTCCTCTGTCCACTAGTCCTTCCTGGCAAGTAGGTACGCACACAGGATGGATGGGCGCTTTTTTGCCAAGAAGCCAAGCCGTGTCACCTAATCCACCAAAGTTCCTAGGCCTATTACCAGATCTTTCCCTGGCACCTCAGAAACACAGCAGAGACCTCAGTATGTGCCTCAGCTAAAGGTCGTTTCAAGGGCTCGGGATTTCCTTTGAACATGATCTGAAATAGCTCCTCATGGAAATCCAGGAGCATGGCTCTGTTGCTGCTGAGAAATGGCTCTCATTAAGGCTTTGGGCACAGACAGCAAACTCTTGGGAGATGGTCAGGAGGCAGCAGAGCCAATATATGACCATAATAATGTAGAGGATATTAAAGGAGTCTAGTGAATGCAGTGGACACAGCAGAGAAACACTGCAGGAAGTGATTTTTCTGCATTTGCAACCCACCAGTCTCGTCCTCTTTATATTGCTGTGTGCTGCATTCAAAGAGATTGAAATAGTGTCACAAAGTTCTCTGTGAAGCAGTGAACACATACACACTTCATCTCTCTGTGGCCATCTCCTTTCTGCCCTGTGCCATATCCTTAAAAACTAGCATACTTTAATTTGAATGCCAATACGTGCTGCAATACGTGACTTAGCTGAGTGGGAGCCAGTTGCTGTCATCTGGTCTTCAAACATACTTCTTTCAGCACCACATGTGGGTGGCCATTTCCCCCTCTCGGCCTGCTGCCAGCCTCACTTTTTCTGTAACAGTCTTGTAGCCGTGGGATTATCAGATACAGTAGTATAATGTCAAAACCCAGCTCCCACTGGGAGGCCAGATTCCTCTTGTGTTTGCTCTCTAGCCCTGTGCAACATATAATTTTTTTGATAGTGTGAGTGAAATCAAGCCTTGCTTTCACCATGTTGCTTTCTAAAGTTTTCACAGAGTTTAAAGATTTGAGAACAGTATTTACCCTGCAAAGTATAGTATGACTGTCTCAGGATAGGTCTAGCAATCCTTTTCTGACAAGGCATTCACAGATGTTTCTAGTTGTGGAAGAAACTGAAGGGATGCCCTCAGCTCTACTGTGCGTAGTTGAAATATATATGAAGTATGAAATGCACGATATGTGCTTGATGTCAGGCATGATGATCTCAGGTATTTTTTCTTCCTCTCTCTCAAAGAATGTAGCTGTGCTTATCTTGCTCTCCCCAACCATCTCGCCAGACTCCTCGGTACTGAACAGTGCCTCAGCTTCACAGTACCTGGACCCATCATCTACACAGTAGAAAGAGAAACTGACTTAAAAAATGAGATGTTCTTGAAGGTGCTGACAAAAGACAGCAGGAAATGCTCTCCACCTCTAGGGTGGAGGGCGGCTTACTATCCTTCCCTTACAAGAAACTGTTATCCCTTGCTCTTTGTTTTTATTTTTCTTTCATGTTTCTATCTTTTCATATATTAAATCCCTAATGGACTATATCTCAGCAGTATCTTTATCCTAACCAGCCTCCTGATTATCCTCAGCATTGTGATTACTTTCTTCCACAGAACTATTGTACTTGTCACTTAATCTTTTCAGATATCTCGACAAATTGCATGTATTATCCCGTGTATAGGGAAAAGAGAAAAAGTGTGAACCCTCTCCATGAGGTTAAGAAGGAGGAAGCTTCATACTGAGGAATTATGAAATTTTTACTACTCTTAGTGACAGACACAGAAGGATGTTTGCTGTTCATGTTCTGTAATCTTTCCTTGGACTTTAAGAATGGCATAAAGAAAATGGGAGCTCCCTAAAGCTAACATCTCATTTTGTTGCCTTGCTATAGTACACTGAAACCAAATGCTGAAATACAACTTAATGTTTTTCAGGAGCCAAAAGATTCAGCTTCTTACTTATGTTTGTTTAGTTCCATCGATTTCAAGTGCATTGTTCTTGATTTTCGAAAGTCAATGAGAAACAGACTCATGTTTTCTGTCTATGGATTCTGACATCATATAATGGTAAGAAAAAGCTGTATTAAAGGAATAATATGGCTGTAAAAACAGGCAACCAAGCAATGGGAAATAACAGAAGTTGTCTCCATAACCTTATTTTGAGTCCTGATTTCTATGATGTGATTGCCCACTGTTGTTTTGGTCTGTCCTTTATTCAGTATGTTGAATGAAAGGCAGATACTTGGTGAGCAATGGCTTACCATTTCATACCCCCAGGCTCCAGCCACAGGTCTTTATTACTGCAGGGCATTTGGTCTGTGCCCTGAACACAGAATTTTTAATTCCCACATGTCTTTTTTTAAGGTGATGTTTAGTATTCTAGCTTCTGAGGGTCTGGCAGCACGAGTAACATCTTTATAACAACTAATAACTAAAAGGAGTTGTTATAAAGGTGTAAGGCTGTTGTAGGATAAGGAAGAGGTGTAAGGCTGTTGTTTATGTTTTACAGTTTACTACCTGGGGCACAGAGCTGTACATTCATTTTGAGTACCCATTGGAGATACCTTTGGCTTATTATTATTATATAGTTAATATCTCTCTGTTTTATTGTTGCAAGCAGAATTTTCTTTAACTTCATCTGTAGTTCTGGGCACCCAGTGCTTTCGTAAATTGGATCCTGGGTATTTTAATTTCAATCCCTAGAAAAATGAGGAACACAATTAGTGCTCCTCACATGGAGCCAGCTTGGGTGTGCCTGCACCTGTGGTATAGACATGCCCTCAAAACCTCATAAACTGCCGGGAAGGAGGCAGGTGTTATTTACCCTGTTTTGCAGATGGAGAAGCACAAAGAGGTTAACCCTTTTATGCAGCATGCAGGAAATCTGTGGTAGGACTTGAAAGTGAAGTCAAATGATTATTTTGACCACAAAAACTACTTCCCTCATGGTTTTGTGGGTGTATATTAGCCATTTTGCATGGGGCTAATGTTAATGGTAGAGCAATTTGTATTGACTTCTAGATATATTTATCAAAAAGGTAGGTCAATATTTGCTTTGGGAGAAATCCAGAGTACACAAACGCACTAGTATACAAGACAACTTCAAGAGCTAAGCAGCTGCTTGCTTTGGTGTTTAATTTGTTGTGAACATCATTCAGAGTTTTTTTGTTTTATTTTGTTGGTTTTTTTTTTTTTTTTTTTTTTGGAGGGGTGTGAGACCAAGTCTCTCTGCATAGACTGTTGTCTTTTGTCTTCAGCATATGTTTATTTTTAGCCATGCCTCCAGGCTACACTGACACGAGCATGGGCAGCCCTTGTGGTGGAAGAATCTCATCCCATTCTGTTTGTTTAGGACCATCTCTTGGCACCGCAATAAATCAGTGAATACAGTGGTCTCACTCTTTCAACTTGCCTTTCTGTCCACTGTGCAGTCCTGCTCTACAAAGTGTACAAACTTTACAAGCCTCTTGGCATCAGTCCCATGCAGAGGAACCATCGAAGGAAATCTCCTGAGCTGTTAATATTTGGCAGTCCTATAGGTGGCTATGTGAGGGATGCAGCCTGGTCAAACATAGACACACGGCATGTCCTACTACGGATAAACCAACGTGCAGTTCTTGTACCTCTCACTCTTCCTTGTTATATGTCCAGATAGGTACTAAATACATTCTTTTATGGAGAAGGACTGAAGTACAGCTTAGAGGTACAGGGTGCAGCTGAAACATGGAAAGGGGCTTTTTTGATTTTTTTTTTTTTTTGGTGGAGGGATAGATGGTAAGTTCAACCACTAAACTCTTTTGTCACCCATATTGGGTAGTCTCAGGCCTTTGCTAGCAACGCTTGTTAGGAAATGCACAGTGTTGTATGTCCTTGACTGTAAGTCAATTGCCATCATCCAGGCATTTTGTCTGACTAGCAGAGCAGCTGCTTTTGGAAACACTCTTCCTAAGGGTTATGTCTCCAGGATTATTTTCTTTAATTAGAGAAAAAAAAAAAAAAGCAAATCACTGGTGACATGGTATCTTATTAGAGAATTTGATCTGAATTGAAAAAAAAATCGTTTTTAACTGCAGCTTACATAGTGATGGATAGGGAACAGGGTGTGAGATTGCAACTGACAGATACTACTTCTGCTGAAAAAACAGATTTGAGTTGATGGTGGTCTTTAGAAAGACGAATCTTCTGAAAACAAGAGCAAAATCCTGCTTCCAGCTACTAGGGATTAGGAGATGTCCATCTGTTTTTGTGATTATTTCTGTTTATTTTTTCTCAGGGGTTGCAGTCTTATTCTCTTGTGAAACTTTCAGCTCAACTGTGCGGGCATGAGGGAAGGGAGACAGGAGGAAGCCTTGCTCAGGACTGTCACAAATTCAGTGTGAAAGTGTTCATTCTTGTCTCTTTCCATTTCACACCGTCCAACTGAGGGTGTGAAAATAAGAAGCACTTATTTTGGACCACTTAAAGATATCTGCTGACTTATAAGTATATGGATATAGGGCAAAATGGGAGAGAATTTGAACTACTGCTGTACAGTTGGAGACCCAAGAAGCACAGGATATGTGGGAGAAAGTCATGAAAGAACCCAGAAATTCAAGTGGGCAGAAAGAATGGCACGTGGTAGCAACAGTGAGCCTGGAAACAGCAACTAGAGAGCTAAGCCAGAAAGCAGAGTTAAGGGAACCTGTAGTTAGAGAGAATGGGGTATGTGGGGAATGTATTGGAAAATTGATACCATGCAAAAAAAGTAAGTGGATTTGAGTGGATATAATTGCTTCTTAACAAGGCTTCTGTCTTCTTCATGTAACTGAGAAGACAGTGAAGCACTAGATCAACTGACCTAAAAAGGTCTAAGTTTACAACACATCCAAACCAGGGTGCCTGGGGGCCAAGTGTCAAAAGTAGTTGCCCTGGAGCCAGCATCAAAGAGTTGCTGTCTTTCATGTGTCTGAACACAACATTGGCATAAAGCGTTTTGAAAGTAAAGGAACATTTTAATGTCGCGTCTCTCAAAATGAGATGCCAGATGTGGATGCTGGATGCCTCTATGGTGGGACAGAGACAGTGTGAAGTGGCAGAGCTGGGACAGAAGGCTGTCTCCCAGTGCCAGCATTGGGCAGTCTTTGAAGGACAATCCATGACTTGCTGCTGAGAGAGGCAGTGACCCTTCCGCACCACTTCCAAACTTGATCTCCGTTCTCATAGAACCAACATAGCTGTTTGGGCCTGAGCACAGAGGAAGTAGGAGAGGCAAGCACCGCATTCTGGCATGTGCCAGTTTGTGCCAGTTTTGTGATAGTCCAGCGCTGGCTCTCCCCTGACATGGCTCATACCCTTGCACTGGAATCTTCTCACTTGGTGCTGACTTCCCTAGGTCACCTCAGCTCCTGCGAAGAGCAGTTTGCAGGTTGGTGCTTGCCTGAAATCAGGTACACAAGGGCAGGATACAATCTGCTTCATGATGTTATTTTACAAGCCAAGGAAAATAATGATTATTTTTCCCATCAGGTGATACCTTCTTTTAAACCACAGTTCATTTGTCTTCCTTGTTGGCAGCCTCATGAAAATTCACACAGATCCCTTATCCCCTCTTCCTCTATAGCAGAGCTCCCCCCACAGTCCGTTCTATTCTAGCTTGTATTTTTTTCCTAGCAGAAGCACATTTGCTCTCTGTTTTCCAGCTTTCTGTAGGCTCCTCAGCAATATTTCTCTGCCCTCATTAGCATTCATTATGCTTTGCAGTTTTATAGCACCTGTAGATTTCTTTAAAATATTGTTTAAAGCCCGCTTCCTCGTTGTTAAAAAGATAATGCCAGCTAGTAGAACACTGCAGTACAGTTCCAGGCACTTCTCCAAAATTAGTCCTTGCTTTCCCTTTACTTTATTACCCTTCCATTGCTTTTGAGTAGAGTTGATCATGCTTATATATCCATGCTGTCACCTTTTATGCAAATTATTCTAGGTAATTTGTGATTCCTCATTCCAGGGTCTGATCTTATTCTTGTGTGTTCAGTATATCCTCACTCATGGCCCTTTCTGCTAGTTTTGTATGATCCTTCTGGGCTGCAAAGCTGTCTTCTAAAAAAATATTGTAATCAGAATTCTCTGCAGTTATATATACCATGAGCTCAAGCTGATTTGATCATTTTTCATTCTCATTTTTCTCTTATCCAAGAGATCCTATTTTTCTCCTTGCACTTGTCCAGTATTAATATGAAATGAAGCCACCAGAACCTTTAAGGATACCCCAAGGATACCCCAATCAGAAAATTGATTTTTTTATTTCATATCTCACATCCGATGCTTCATATCAAATTCTGAATTAGCATTAGCATGTGGCTCTCTCCCCCTGATACCCACTTTTTTTCTCTCTTTTTTTGTAGAACTCTTGATGATCTTTCTATTTTGGAAAACCTGTACTTCTCTGAAAAACAAAACAAAACCTGCTGTGCATGAGATTACTTCTTTGAAAAAAGAATGTGTTTCACACAGGAAAAATTGATGTCAGTGTACAGTTCTGAAGTGTAATGTACTTCTTCTGTCCTGCTGCCAATTAACTCTCAGGTCTTATGAAGGAAGGTCACTCCCTTTTTTTCAGGATGGGTGAAATTCAAAGTTTAGTTTTTGCATAACAATTGCAGGATATTTTTCAATGTGAATTAAAGCTTAATGGCAAAGTGAAAACAAAAAAAAAGGGTCCTATTATGGCAGTGTATAAAAAAACTTAAGTATGGCATAAATTGCCAGAACATCTGGCTAGAAAGCCCTAAGGCTCCTATTCAGCAAGATGCTTATGCATGTACCTAGCTTTTCTGAGTGAGTGAGTGGTCCCACTGACATCAGTAGCACTACCTCTGTACTTAAAGTTAGGCACATGCCCTAGTATCTTGCAAAACTGACACCTAATGACCCAGTGAAATCCATCTTCCCAAATAACTCTGCACGTTCTGGATCAGGCCATCCAGAAGGAAAGTCTTTCAGTAAAAATAGTTTCCATAGTTTAAGCATATCTAGAAGGAGCACACAAATAAAGAGGAATTCCTCTTGTAATTTTACAGCACAATGATTTAGGTGATGTTCCTATTTTCTTAGGTTCAATGTACAGGTAGTGAGGATTAGACTGCAATGCAGAGGATGGCGTGGTATTGTACCTTTTATTGACTAGCAGGCATTGAATGCAGACAGATAATGTGTGCTCTGCTTGCTGGATGATCACGGGCCTGATCATTCGGGGTTCTTTCACTGAAAAACAAAAACAAGCTTGCTGACTTATGACGATTGTGGATTTTATTGAGCATGCTCTGAAACATCATCTCTTTTCTAGCAAGATAAAATGAGGGAGATCTAGTTTGCTCCACTGACCTGAATAGTAAGTGTGAATATTTTGTGAGATTTGTGAGGTAACAAGATTTATATGGTGATGCATAAGATTCTTATTGTTCACCATGGTCAATAGGGAAATATTTTTACTTATCTAACTTCTATCTGAAGGCATAGACCAGCATATCCCAAAGAAGCGTATCATCAGCAACAACTGAGATAGGAGAAATAGGATTTTCAGCTTTCTTGTTTCATTAAGATAATGTTAAATCCTTTCATTTGGATAGGACAAAACTGTATGGAAACTCATATCCTGAATCCTGGGCTTCAACCTTTACTCCTATTTATAACCAACAGACCCCCTACCCAAAACATGCTTTGGGGAGGAGATTTCTTGCTGATTCTACCCCGAAAGAATTTATCACAGGGATTCACTTGTGTTTTCATTTTCCAAAGTGACATTTGAGGCATAGATCAGCGGTAAACCATAGCATAGATTACTTCAGTGTTGTCAACTTGCTAAGTTTACTGGAGCACATGATACCACTGTGGTATTGCTAAATATGTCAGTGTAGTAACATTATGACATGTTTTTCTTATCAACAAAACTTTTGCTTCCTTTTTCATATCTAAAAGTACAGTGACAAATTAAAATAAATTTATTAGTTTTTACTTCTTCCTTTCCTATAAAGTTTAAATAAACCAGATAATGAATAAAATTGAGTTACTTTACAGACACTGGTTATTTACTGCTGGCATATTGCAGTTCCCAGCACTTGAAGAGCTTTACTGGCAGGGAAGTGGTACTCATGGTGCTAAACTGTATTTTCAACATTTTGTGCAATAACAGCAGGTTTGCAAAACTCTAGTTGTATATCAGTACTGGTAATCAGTATCTTGCGTGTTTTGCCATCTGCATGCAGGGTCTGCTTAATCCATCATTCATCTTTGGAGAAGGGTGGTGATCAAGACCAGCTATAAGTCATTAGTGAATTGCAAAAAAACAAATGGAAAATGTAAAAGCATACTGAGGATGTGGCAGTGTGCTCAGCAATGAAACAGGTTGGGGTAGAAGAATGAGAGCTGCATAACTGATCTCTGCATTTTCTGCTAGTGAAACTGTGGAGTTCATTTAACATTGCTTTTCACATTTTTGTGTGTGTGAACAGGGTGTGAACACACTCACACTCACCCACCCACCCACTTATCTGTACCCTGACTTTGCCATGTTGTTTTTGTTACAGGTTATTTGGCAAATTTATGATTACTGTCAAGTACTTAAGAAGATTCATTAATTAGTTGCTTCCTTGATTGCATTTCTAGTAGAAGGCTTTGGTTGCAAAGTATATCGGCATAGGAACATGTGGGAAAGAGAAGAGATAGGAAATTGTAACCAGAGCTTTTGATGAAGTAGAAGGTTCTTAAAATCACTTAAAATAATATAAAGGAATATCAGCAACCCACATCCAAATCATCCTCTGTCAAATTTGATATCACAGAGACGTGTAGCATAGGACCTCTTGATAGGGTATGAGATGATTTGGTACTGTGCGAAGTATGTACCACAATACATAGCATCTTCCCTTTCTTCACAACAAACTCACATGGCCTCATTTGTTTTCCACATGCCTCTCTGGCTTAGGAATATGAACATAAGAGGTATTTGACTTGTTTTCCTTCTTCTGGCTGCATTGATGTCAAATGCTCTTTCTTACTGCCTGCACTCAGGTCAAAAATAAGTACCTTGAGTCTAACTCCTGCTGAATATTCTTAAACTTAGCCTTAGCAGTTTTGTACAAAGCTTTCTGGAAAGTACAGGATTGGGGAGCTTACAGAATTGACAGTGACCTTTGTGAAGAGGGTGCAAATCAAATATGCATCAAAAGGAGACAGAGCAGAGATGTTCTAAATACACCAGTGTCCAATTCCTGGAGCAGCACAGGTAACTCTAGGATTTATTCCAGTCATGGCAATATGAGGAAATTTCACATGAAAGTGACTCAGTACTCCCTATATGTAGCTATTAAAACTGTTGAGCTAGGTTCACAATTATAGTCTATCTTTCAAAGTCTCTTGTGTCTGATAGCAGGTTTTCAGCACAACAGACATGCTGCCATTGGAAGCGGAAGCAGCCCAGTCCCTTGAATTGTTCCACTCCTTCGTTGACTGAGATAACAACATCTTGGTGTTTGCAGGCTTATGTATTCTCTGAAAAAACTGTGTCAAAGACCTATCAAAATACTTTTTTGGGGAGGCAGGGGCATCTGCCTCTCACTTGAAGGATTTTGTAATTGTTATATCTATATAATACCATAGATACTCAATTACTGCTGAATGTATCTGTGACGGAACCCAGCTTGCCACCAGGTAAGCATGATTTTTAGGTCAGTAATAGGCATGTATTTCTTGATCTCAGTCAAAGCTTTCCCTGACTGCCTAATATGTTAATTAAATCTGAACCCTGAGAAGGGAGTTGAAGATGCAACTTCTGTATGAAAGCATTTTCACAGCTAGATATTTAAAGAAGCTTATAGAAAAAAACACGGTCAGGAACCTTGAATGACACAGAGGGATAGAGAGGAAATAGGCAGGTGATGACTTGTCCTTCTGCTATCTATTTGTCCTTCTGTAAATATAGTATTACTTATTCTCAGAAGAGACTGCCTTTTCTATTCTCACTGACCGTGGGAACTCTGTGCCACTTTGGAGATCCGGAGTGAGCTGCTCCGTGAGAGCTGTGTGAATATAGAGACACTCCTGTAGGGCCTCTCTGGACACTGAGGGTCACTGTGGCCATGCCCGAGCTTGTTTGTGCCTCAGTGACATTGCAGCACTGCCACCATGCTGTTTGCATGGTGTATGCATTTGGTACACCCAGCAATAACACCCAGCTTTTGCCTTCCTCCTCTGATCGTGAGAGACACTAGTGTTTTTTTTTACCTTACTAGGTATGACAGAATAGCTAAAACCAGCCCCTTGTCCAAGCATCGATGTGGCTCAAGTTTTCTCTGCTCCCTCACTCAAAACAGAGGCAGCTGCTATCCTTGTTACCATGAAGAACATCTGCCGTCTGTCATCAGGACTCTGAAACCTTTAGCTAGCAACCACCCTGATGGATGTTTTTAATGCCTACAAAATGACACTGGTGTACCAGCTGCAGTACAGATTAAGGCCTAAAGCAGAAACAGTCGCAAAAAAAACAAGGCATCTCTGCATACGTGGGCAACTAAAGAAATATTTCATCTTCACAGAAAAAGATGTTTTAAATTAGTTAGTCAAGCCTTCTGGTCTATAAGTCGTCTCATGCAAAATCCTGTAAAGTTCTTCCTAGAGGAAGTTTGGACAGACTGGCTCTGTTTTTTTTTTTTTTTACTAATCAGTATATTCCATTTCAGACGCACCCTGGCTAGGGGACAAAATGCTCCACTACTCCAAGGATGTTAAAGTGGTAAGAGAAAGGTTTTTGTCTGTATGGTGCTCTAGAAGCCCTGTTGAAATGACTGGGGATGTCCAATCTCTCCATTGTTATAGTAACATATATATAAGATGGAAGGGAGTTGTGATCAGGTTCAATATTTAGACTGCAGACTGGAATATTTTAGTGTTTTTCTCAGCTCTTCTCCATCCTTGTCATTTGCCTTGAGGCTTATCACTTCATCTATCCCAGGTACATTGGGAACAGGATAGTTCTCATCAAATGGCTGTGGAGTTTGTACTGGGTGCCAATTTCTGGTGGAGCAATAGGAAGAATGGCTTCCCTAGACAACACTGGTTTCCGAGCTAAGTTGTCCCTCCAAAGAAAGCTGTCATTTCTCAATCTGGTGATACTGTGCAGAGCCCTTTCATAACTTTGATGTGGAGCAAATTTTACCAATATAGCTGAAGTACCTAGAAGTACTTTTGGCATTCCATCTATGTGCATGTGTGCATGTGTGTAGCATTGTTTTTTAGAGGTTACAATGCTTCTACTCTCAGCAGAGCCTTTTATGATCTCTAGGTTTTTATAATCCTCCCTTTCATTTCCTTTTATATGAATCCAACCCTGTCTTGCTGAAACACATCAGGCAGTGTGCCTGAAAAGGCATAAATGTGATTAGATGACAAAGTACTTCAAAGATGCCCCACTTGGGGCTGTTTGTGAACCACTTAGGGTTAGCAGAAGTCATGTGGTTGTGGGCAAGAGTCTCACCATGAGCAGACCCTTCCCCTTGAGCTGAAATTCCAGGATGAGCCAAAAACTCCACCACTGTGGTCTCTGAGATGGGGACTTTTAATTTGTCCTGTTTTGATGCGACAGCTCTGCTCCTCCCTGCTGACCCTTCAATTTATGCACAAAATTTAAGAGGTCCTAGACAATAGGGTTGGGAATGCATTAATCCTGGTAAGAGCAGTAAGGCTCTGATGCAGCTACTGCTGTAAAAATGTGTGCTCTGGGGATTTCCATGTGAGGAGAAGCCAGCCCTTCAAGGTAGGAGTGCCTCATCTTGTCACTGTACCTTCTCCTCCAGAAGATCAAAGTTACAAACCCTTTCCCTGAGAAACTCACAACAAACTGGTAAACATCTTTACTGGGAACAACTCAGGAGAGAAAAAAAAAGGCAAACAAAAAGCCCACAAACAAAGCAAAGAAGCAAAGAAGGGTAAAAGAAGCAGAGCCAGTGGGAAGCAATGGAAGAAATAGAGCAGTTTTAGTCAGCTGGCCTCAGCTCCAATGCACCATGCACACCGATTTGCTCTAAGCTTAGACATCAGGCTAAGCATTGCCCTCCCAGCAGCACCCACAGTTGTGTTTTTCAGGGCTCACCACCTCTGTATGATTGAAAAACTACTGACCTTAGTAATTGTTACAGGAGCAAGACACTGGGTTTTTCCCAGGTGCCTTCTGTAGTGTTAACTTTGTGTGTGCATGGTGTCACGCCAGGACAGCTGGCTGCCACAGAGGACCGCAAAGGTAGTGGACTAGACAACTGCTGGAGAGTGCATTGCAGTCTTGGAAGGGATATCCCTCATAAAACTGGGATTATCATCTGCTGATGGAAGCCTGCTATTTCGTGAGTTTGCTCTCCTTTTGCGTGGTCCAGAGTGACATCTAATGGCACAGCACCAGACTGCACCTTGCCTGTGGAGAGTTCAGTGAATGAGAAGTTATAGTTGCCAATTACTCATCAAGTGACAAGGGTGAGGTAAATTCAGTCAAGACAAAATAATTAATAGACTATATAAAACTGTATATACTATAAATACTATTTATTTTTATACTATATATAAAAATTATATACTACATAGAAAACATATAGCACATGAATAAAGCTGATAGACTAAAGTTACAAAGCGGCACATATATTATTTTCAAATGATTATTCTCTTCATGGGTTTTTGTATTAGGAAGTTGGGGTTCTATGTGCCTTTTCCCCTAGAAGGCCTCATATGATGACTGAAATTCTATCAGAGAAGCAGTACAAAAAGTCCCTTTCCTGGAGTATATAATTGAATTGTTGGACTCATTGCTACTGGCTCCTGTGGGGACACAAGTGCAGATAGCTAGACAACAGAGAATTAGAAAAATCTGTGAAGCGTTGCTATACCGATGGCTGTTAAATGCAGTTGGAGTGCATCTACTCCCTCATGAACTCTAAGCTGCTGAATTTTGATAGACAGGGGTATGTACAGAGAAAAGATTTGACTGCACCATTTCATACTTATTTTCCCTTAGCATCCAATATTAGTTTTTGTCAGAAATACATTTCAGCTAGATGCACATTTGCTCTCTACCTTTTGGCAGTTCTAGTGGCTGACTTTTTCTTTCTACATGAATCTTGAGTAACATACAGAAGGTTTTTTGGTTTTGTTTTTTTAATGTTCCCATCAAGAAACGTCAGCTTAAAATAAGCCAGTTTTCCGTTAACAATTAACTATCCATTCTTTTAATACAGACTGGGGAAGCATTTGGTCATCTTAGGCAGTGAGTGAGGAGTGGGCTGTATTTTTTTTAATGTAAATTATTTACAGTTATGGTCATTTCACCTTAACACAGCATCTAGTGTCTTGGAAGATTATTAAGCTAGCAAAAATGTAAATGTAAAAGGAATCTTGGTAGCCTCAAGCTTCTTTTCCGTATAAACTGACTGTGCTCAAAAGGAGCTTTCAGCTGAAGCCCTCAAGCCTTCAGGCAAGAAGTCTGCCTCACGAAGAATTTGGCATCTATCAGCTAGAGACCCACATTTTTAGACACACTAGTCCTTTTTCAATTCTGAAGGTGTTTAATTATATATTGTTCCTAGAACTAGTTTGGGCATGCATTCACTACATTGTAGGCTCTCTTTGTGGAAAGACAAAGAATGTTATCTTTTCATTGTGCTGGCTTCATAAAGACCCCTTTCCATCTCAGAGAAGAACATACTATTTTGGGGACAAAAGTAGTTAGAAATAAGGCTTTAAGGTGGGATAATTAAGTATTGGAGAAATTTTAAATAAAATGGAAATATTTTATTAAAAGATGGGAAATAGTTCAGAAAATCCTGAATAGTCTGCGACCCATTTGAGGTCGCTTTGATTGTCATAATAGATCAGCAGCAGGATAAAAAAGATACAAAATCATGTAATTACAACAGATATTTCTATGTAAACTTCTAATCAGTGCTCAGCAGCGGTGGAAAATTTGAATGAGTTCAGTGCTAAGATCTATAGAAGACAGTAGATGGCGCAAAGACTTAAGATTAAGTCAACAGTTTTCATTCAGGTTGGATATAAGAGTACAAGCTATTTTGGGGTTAGTATAATAAGGACAAAAGGATACTAATATCTGTATCTCATTTTTCTTGCTCAAAATCTAATCAAGATCATTCCTGGGAGAATATGAAAGAAATAAGTTGGTACTGGTGCCACTCAGCAACTTTAAAATGGCTTATGTGGAAATACTATTTGCTAAAGTATTTCAATTACAGTGTTTTACCAGCACTTCTACTTACAACTTTTGAGTTTTGTCCAGTGTGAGTTTTTTGGCTCTAGTGTTCTTTAAATTTTGACTTCTTCTAGTCTGCTGAGATGAAACCAAACCTTCACAAAAATTTAGAAAGAAAAATATCAGTATTTCCAGAACGATCAATAAATGACCACACAGTGCTTCCCCAGCCTCAGGCTATAGGAGAGTCATATTTAACTTCTTTATCCATGGTCTCTTCCTTTGCTTGTTCCAGGCTCTGCACCTTGAGTACTGTAATTATTACCCTATTTGAGATGGACTGGTCTCTTTCTGCCCCTCCCCATTAAAACTTTTATTCTGAAGCTGAGATATTTTCCTTAACAAAAGCTAGATGGATATTTTAGTGGACTAAGTGACTCCTCTCTGTGAAGTGCAGGGGAGCAGCTGTTGAATGGTGTGAAGGGATGCTGGAAGGGATGTAGGGAGGAGAGGACAGTTAGGGGTGGTGCTAAATGGTGGAAATTGGATACCCCCAAAAGAGTTATGTATTTGTCTGGACAACTTGATAGGACAAGGAGGAGAGAAAACATTGGAGGCCAGGAGCAGGCCTCTGGGACAGATGAAGGAACTTCAAGAAGAGGCACCTGAAGAACCTGAAGAGGCACCTGGGTATAGGACATGGGAACAGAAGCTTGAAAGAGCTGGAAAACAAGTTTCCTACAAAGGAAGGAGGGACCATGGTAGTTCCACAACTACTGCAAATAGTAGTTTGCATAACAAATAGTAGTAGTGGACAGAGAACTAGGCATGCTAGTGATTTTACGTGCACAGCAAAGGGTAGCTGCCTCTTTAGGTGGGTGGGACAGGCACTATATAGTGTGCTAGACTGTACATCAGCAACTAGCTGGGGATGGGAAAACAGGCTACAAGGATCTTGGATATGCTGAGCTGGAGGCAGATGTGGCTGGTGTCTTGGGGGTGCTGGTGCTTGTGTGATACATGGGTAGAGGGGCTGGGCAACTGGTAGAAACAGTCAGAGATTGTCTGATGAAACAATTTTCATTGAAGACCAGCAACTGTTCCAAAGGATTTTTTTTTTCTAACAGTGTATCAAAAACAAACTTATAATAAAATGCAGGTAGTTTCTAGCCCTCCCAGAAGCAAACTCAGCCTTCTGGATTTTGTGTCTGTAGGACAGCAATGCTATCCAGATGTTTCTAGCTCCTGTAACCGCAGTGTAGAACTGCTAGATTCCAGACAAGTTTACAGTGAGTAAACATGCACTGAGGAAGGACATCATAGCTTGTGCTAGCTGAGGCTGACCCATTTATCAGGTGAAGGCTGTTGCTGTGCAGACACAACACACTGTGCCTGAAGTTTTTTGTGTAGGACCATATCTGAGCTGATAAATCTGCCCTTTGGTTCTCCCATTTATGCAGTGGGTCACCCCTTTCAATTGGGCAAGACAGGTGCCTTGCTCAGCGGTCACGGACAACTGTTTGCATAACCACAAAGCAAACAGTACAAGGATAGGAATTGTGTCATTTGTAGGACTCATGTTGCAGGGCTCAAAATCATCTGATTTTTTTGCAAGTTCTTGTAATTGTCCTTAGTTTGTCATTTAAACATGCAAGCAAGTTTTTTGAACTCAAGTAAGAAACTGAGAAACAAGTAGCCTAGGCATCTCTTTATATTATGGTCTGCACAGACTCACACAGTCACAGGAAAAGTCATCTAGGAACAAGAAGTTTGCTGAGATCCTGGACAAAATTATAGATGCTGTGAAAATCTGTCCTGAAAAGAAGATGGTATTTTCCTACGAGGGGTTTTTGTACCTTATTGTGATAAGCAGTCAGAAATTTTCAAAGCTCTTAAATCCTTTGAAGTCAGGAGTGATGAATTATTATTAGTAGAACATCCAAGATCTGGTCAATATGGCATTTTTCTCTGCTTCAAGTTAAAGTGTTATAAAATGATCAAGAAGTATTTTAAATGAAATTAAATAGGAGAAAAAATAATAGAAAACTTTATCTGCTGCTAAGTAGGTGCTAATAAATATGTTCAACGTGCATGTGTATATGTTTGGATAACATCTTGAGTAGTATAGGTTATCTTTGACTGATAGTTAATATAAAGCAGAGAGAAAATAGCCCCCCCCCCCAAATTACTGGACCCAAAGCAATGATAAATTGGGCTCTATACCTTCATGCAACATGAGATACTCTGTGTATGTAAAATGTCTCTTTTTTATTTTTTTTTTATTGGAAGTATGCTAGAGTTTTCCCTTAGGTTTTTGTTTGTTTGTTTGTTTTTCTGAATCAGTTAAGAAGGAGACATGCATAAAGTAAGCACAGTTAGCTGTATGTGATACTTATAAACCGAGAAGTAGAAGAGTTAATTAAAAGTGCATTAATGCTCAGAGGGTCAACTAAGCCCAACTCTCAACCACTGACCCAGAACTGCCAAATAAAGGGCATGAAAAGTTAAAGTCCAGCATTGCAAAATCCAGGAAAAAAGTCCCTAAATATGCATTTTGGCAATAAAATTATAGCTAGGTGACCTCAGCCTGCAGTTCAGTTCAGAGAAAATGTTTGGTATTGACCCATGAAACTGGCTGAAAAAATTCGGCAGGGGGTGTAGGTGCTCAGCCCAATTACTTCATTGTTCATTTTAGACTTTAAAAGACTTCCGTTAATATTGAATACTAGTGGGGTTAGGCTCATCATGGAAACACTTTATGCAGAAGGTGGGAGAGGAACAGAGAGTTTCCATACCAGTAAAGCCTCTCTCCAGAAACAGAAGGTTTGGGAGGAAATTAAGAGCAGTCTGCATTGTAAAAGCAATCAGATCTAAGCTTTGGAGATTTTATTCATGCCATAGTTATCCCGCTTCTACACACATTCATGTGGACTCATATTCTGGTGAATTTTAGCATTGGGTATTTAAAGGTTTAACTCTCTATGGGTGCAGCTTGTCTGCACGGTGATTCATTACACACTGTGATGCTCTCTGTAGGGGTACACTTAGAAAAAAAATTACAGCATTTTTCTCCTCAGCCATCCTCTCTCCCACCTCAGACATATACACTTGGCTGGTTTTCCTCCTAACAAGCATATATTAACTCCATATATGAGTAATTTTATGTATGGCAAAGAGTGTTTAAGACACATAAATTAACCTTAGAAATGTGATTTTGTTTTAGATACAGTTGTCTCTTTAACACAGGTGAGCAAAAAAGAACTTCCACTAACCACTTCTGAATAAAATTCTTCTGTATCACCATTGTTACTTTGCACATAATGGGCTTTTTATGGAGTGGTTATGAATGGGAGGGCATCATTCTCCCTATTAAAAGCAATTGATAGGAGAAGCATACAAAAATATCAAAGTGGCAACTTCAAAGCAAAATGGTTATCTGGCTGGAGTGAGGAACTTTCTTCATCCTGTGAAATACTGGTGGAAATGCAATCTCCCCAAAATTTAAAGTGACAAAGGAAATTTTTCAAATATTGCTGCTTCCTTTATGTTAATGCAATACTAAAATGAACATTAAATTTTTACTTGCACAAATAGTTAGGTAACAGCACAAACATTAATGATTACCTTCTTTGGTAAATAAAACAAACCCAAAAAAACTAGACAACACATCAAGTGTACTTTTCTACATTTGTCTCTTTCTGCGAAAAAAAAAAAAAGAAAAAGAAAAAAGCTCTTGTAATGTAATGCTGAGAATATGAATATGCATCTGTACACCTAAAGAGGATAGGAGAGGAACAGAATATTCTAACACAGCAATAGAAATTGCAAAATAACTCTAATTGCACATTATTTGCATAAGTGGGAAAGATTATAAATGCCATAAAATTCACCTGTGTTATTCTCTGTTTTTTTGACAGGAGTTTTTCACCTAATTTCTATGTGCTTTTCAAAAATCTTATTTTTCAGATCTTACATTCATTAGCTTTGGTTGACAGCAAGAGGAATAGGGCTGCTCTTTGGACTTCATGCTCTCATTCATGAACATGAGATATCTTGGCATGATAACTAAGTAAGTGTCTTCCAAAATGATCCACAAATGAGGTAACTCATACCAGTTGTTTTAGGATTCTTTCCATTACCATTTGGAGAGGAAATTTTGTGTGTGTGCTGATCACTAAGAAAATCAATATGATAATCAGCACAATGCACATTTGAACATTAAAATAACAGTCCCCTCCACACTTGGCTGATATCAATATGTCAATTTTTTTTTTCTTCCTAAATCTATTTTTAAATATAACAAGATAAAGTAAAATACAACAAGAGCTCTGAGACGTAAAGGACAGGAGCTGGGGGTTGATGCAGCTATAACAATCAGTCTTACGCCTCTGAAAGTCATTTGCTAGATGACTACTTCTACCATAATCCCCAATAAGACTTGTGCATATATCTCTGTGGAAATGTATTAGTGTGTTTGTTTTTGTTTGGATTATTTTTAAAAGTTATTTTTTCTGCAGTGAGCCTCAGTAAGCCTCAGTCTTTCAGTAAGCCTCAGTAAGCCTCAGTCTTTCACAAGTCTCAAAATGCTGCTTCTGCTGTACCTGCTTTAGCAAGACTGGCCTAGAAGGGGGAAGACCAGAAAAATGCATCCATTGGCAGCAGTAGCAGTGGATACTAGTGTAATGTTATGTCAGCTAGGGCTATCTAAAAATTCAGAAGAATAAGACGATAAAATAGAAATAATAAAAATTTGGTTACTTTGTTGGCTCACTTTGCCTTGTACAAAATGCTACATCCAAGAAAACATCTATGGTATGTTTGAAAATATTTTTGGAGTCATATTCTCTATTATACAGAGGGATCCACATAATAATGCAAATACCATCCTGGTATGTGTTCAGTAAAATGTGAAAAGTTCATTGCTAGAATGTTCATTGATATGGAAGAAGGACAAATGTTCTCCTGAGAAACTGACTTGTAGCTTTGCTGCACAGCTGGAAGAAATTTTGGCAGACACAAGTTGGATCTTAGAAGAAATGGCCAATCTGTAAACTTCACCATGAATTGAATCCATTGCAAAGATTCAAAAAATATTTCAGTGCTCTTGACATATATTGTTTTTCATATTTCATGTTTATAGCCTAAGAAGAACAGCAGGCCCTTATATTGATTTTCTTTATACAAAGAGATTGAATGGATGCAAGGTTGTATTTTTATTTGGGACACAGTTTATTTTTTACAGCAATCACCAATTGTTTGGCCTCAACTGAGTTTCAAGGTTCCATAGGTTTGTGCCTGTGCCATATGCCTGCCCACTTTTGCTAGCTAGGTGAAGTAGAAGTGGTAACACCACTGCAGTGGCACAAGGCCTGGCATGTGTTAGTAACAAAAGCACAGTCCATCCTATGGTCTTGACAGCATCCTCTGAGTGCAGTCACATTTTGTTACTTTTGCTATTCCCTGCCTAGTGTTTTAGCACATTGTGCCCACCTTTACGTAGACATGTGAGTTTAGCTTGAGAGCTACCCATGCTTAAATCAGTCTAGGCCTGATGGTCTCAGTCTCTGAGAGGGGAAGGTTCGAGCCCTTGCCCTGTTTCACTGGGACTTGCGCTTGTATTTTTAGGTCTTTATGGAGTACCTACATTGCTGGATCACTAGCAGAGATGTTTCTATCCCCTTCTAGAGAGATAGTTTTCTACAGAAAGACACATATAGGTTTCCAAGAAAAGTTTTGGTCTGAAAAGTTGCTGTTTTCTAAAGAAAAATACTTCTTTGGAAAATTTAAAGTTTGCTTTAGCTCTGGAGATGCCTTTCAACAAAATATTTTCTCTAAACTTCATTTAGATTTTTCTTCCCACATTACTGGAAACAAATTCTAGCCTGCATAACAGCTTATTTGACTGCTTCCCTCAGACTTTGTGATTTACTCTTTAAAATAATTATGGGAAGCTAAGAATTATAGACTTATAAAGTATATGAAACTAGTTTTTCTTCTTCTTATCTTGACTACCAGTTTTTCTAATAGCTAAGAATTTTTTTTTTTGCTTTTTACTAGTTCGACATTTCTAAGTTTATTTCTATTTCTTCCTTTTTTTTTTTTTCTTTCTTTTTTTTTCCCCAATAGATTACTTATTAGAAAAATGCCGGACAATTTTCTTTTCTCTTTGGATAATCCTCTTCAAAAAGTTTAGCACGAGGTTTTTCAGTTCACAGAATAATTTCACAGAATAAGTAAATCTTCCATATATTGCATGATTAGCTACACTAAATGCAAAGAAAAATGAAGAGCAAACAACTAAAAAGTGAAATGTGTTGTCAAAAAAAAATTAGAATACTCATATATTGAATTTGGAGATCCAGATAAGTTCCAAGTTATTGCAATTGGTATTGTTTCTCTTGTTATTAAAATAAGGTAAATTGTAAGGATTCGTTGCCATTCACTTAGTCATTGTTTTGGAATAAATGCAATGAATGTTGCTTGGTGAAATGAATCAAATGATAGAACATCAAGAAAATGATACACAAGTAAATAAATTCTGTGGAAGCTACAAATCAGGGAGAACAGAAGAGAAAACAAGGGTATTAGCAAGAGCATAGATAACAAGAACATAAATAACAAGACATTGCAAGTACATTTTGTATTTATTTCCCTGTGTTTATCAAACAGATGTATTTATACAATTTACCCTTATATGCAAAGCAAGCAAAAAAACTGAAATGGATCATTCAACAGATCACTGCTGGGGTAAGTGCAATGCAACCTCTTCCCAGCACAGAAAAAAAAAAAAAAAGCAACCACCACATCACCACCAAAAAGCTAGCTCTGTCTCTTGTTTGTCTACCTTTAGCAAACTTTTTGTTCCAGTCAGTGGATCAGAGTCCAGTTTGCAAAAATCCATCTAGGAAGGACAGAAATCCTGATATTTAAGCACATGCAATACAGGAATACTACAGAATCCTGTCAGCAAAAGAGAAGCGCTCAGAAGTGTAAATTTGTTGCACAGGGCTTCTCTGCGTGGGGATGCAGCCTGTGTATCTGCAGTTTTACTCAGTTAGATCTTATTAACTTGCATCTTTCCATCTGCAGAGGTTCTAGTCTTTGGTTAGAAAGGAGAAGATATAACCCAGGAATTAATATACCTGTCTTTATTGGTAACAAAACTTTTATTAAGAAGGTGCTTTGCTGCCCCTGTTCTACCTCTTCCTTCCTGCAGTGTCTGTCCTGGATATCTGCTCTGAGTCCAAATTACAGATAATGGACAAGCAGGTGATTAGACAGGATTTTGTACAATGTCATAAGGTAGTCATAATACCAGCTTTGCCAAAATCCTGTCATTCACAAGACATTCAGGAGAACTGGGCTGACACTCTGTGATTTCCACTGAAGCAAACAAACACTCTGTATGCTCAGCATTTCTGAGCTTCTGTGTGATTAATTTTTGTGAGCTTTTGTTTAACTGGTTATGAAAAAAGGGATATCAAACGAGGGCATTCAAATCACTTTAAAATGCTTAGGGAAAGATATCTGAATTTCCCATACCTGGAAGCATATCTGCATTTCTCATAACTTTATCAAAGACATTTCTAGCGTTCAAGGTCCATCTGAGATGAATCATGTCACTAAGCCTTCCTTGGCAATAACATAATGTTTGTCATATGATATTTAAGATATGTTTTATATACATCATATGGTCTTGAAAATGTCCAGGTCTGGTACTGGGTTATGAGACATGCCAGAATATTTTGGATGAGCAGGTGGGAAGTATTAAACCACATAAACTGGTTGATTTTAAGATGGCATATGATCTCATAGTTGATGAAAGATGAGGGAAGAATTTATTTTAAAGAAAACATTTAGTTAGAAGTCAAAATAACCTTATCTGACCGATTCTTATTGATGCCTGTTTGAAAGAAATTGACAATGAGTAAAAATAAGATTGGAATAAAGTAATATTCTTTAGAAGGATCTGCATCAAAGTCTATGAAATGTAATTGAAGTTTGAGAAAGTTCTGAACTGTGGGCCTTCATTGATGCAATCCACTCTGAAAAATTAATGATCTCAAATTAAATTACATGCTTCTTAATGTGTGAATTGAATACAAAACAAAACAAAACAACCTGCAGTTAAAATATATGTTTATTTGAAAGCAACATTGGTAACTGGGAAAAATGTTTTACTGATTCTCAGAATAAAGAAATGGTCAAAATATGGAAGACCAATTAAGAGGTATTCAGTTGAGAGGAAAAATAATAATAAAATATGAATTTTAATGTGGAACATGAAGCTAAACATGCAGCTATTGAAACACACTTCCATCAATGCTTCTACGCACATTTTCTTTAGGTATTTTTACTCTGAATTTATTTGTAGATATTATTTTTTCTTATTTTGGCTAAATAATGTTCAGTACATTTACCCTTTGGTACAACAATTAACAACTACTGGTTAGCCTTCAACTAATTACATTCCTTCAATAGCAACATTGTAGTTATTGCACTCATTTGAAAACTACAAAACTATTAATTTGTATTCTTTGGAATTGAAATGGAATATTCTATGCAAAGTTTTCATGAAATTGCTTCCTTGATTTTCATATAAAAAGTTTACTGTGAGGTTAATCAAATGCTGGAGCAAATTGTCCAGAGAGGTTGTGGATTCTCCACCTTCAGAGGTATTCAGAACCTGACTTGACCTAATCCAGAGCAAGCTACTCTAGGTGAACCTGCTGTGAGTAGGAAGGTTGGACCAGACAATCTCCAAAGACCCCTGACATCCCAACTACCCTGTGATTCTGAGATACAGAGTCAAGACGAGGCAAAGTTGGACAAATTCTCCTGTATTGCATGTGCTTAAATATCTGTCATAGCAGAAATGCTTCACTGCTCCCTTGTTGCTTTTAGTTGGTTATTTCAGTATTTCAAAATGTTGAAATAAAGACTTCCTTTTTGATGTTAATAACCAGTCACATGATGGGATATTTCACCTCTGACTGGTATGCAACTCTGCCTCCAGCAAAGCAGAAGACAAGGCTGCTTCTGGTTGCTACTTTAGCCAGTTGTTATTTGTGCTTTTATGTAATGCTCTGTGTTTCATGCCAAATAATGAAGACAAATTGCTGCTCCCAGTAACTTTCTTTGGCTTATCTAGCTATACAGGTAAGGCAACAGTGAGCAGATAGTAGCTGTTTTTTTCCATTCTGATAATATTTTATCATCTATATTGTAAGTAATTATATCATCTCCTGTAGCTTGGAGACTGAACTAAATTCATGTGGTTTATACTATGCATGTTAAAGGTCTGACTAGGGAAAGGCTTGAGCCATGACTTGTAATTCAGACATAATCACAATGATCCCATAATAAGGAGGGACAAAACTATTTTCTCAACCATTTTCCTCATACTGCAAAGTGGTAAGATCATTTTCATTCAAATTCTCTCAAAAATATGGCCTTGTCAACAGGTCAAGTTCTCAGCCTGAAAGGGTTTGGGATGATTGACAGTATTGATATGATCCATTCTTCATAGAATAAATAATAATATGAAACCACATTCACTGACACAACAGGACATACACATCGATTAGGATATAACTGTATTTTTTTAATGCAATTGTGAGCTAAGCAAACAGAACAGTGAAATAAAAGTTGAAAACTGACCCTTTCAGCAACTGCAACCCAAGCAAGAATGCTTATCTTTAAACAAATATTTCATAATATAAATGTATGCTGAAGCTAAACTCATGTTTTAGGTCAGACATTGTTTTATCTATCAATTACAAGATAAATATTGATTTTGGACAGACACCTTTGACATGAGTCCAAGTTCCCTGAAGGATAGTAAACCTTATGTCCCATCCTTGAACAAACCAAGGGTGCATTTAGCTATGTGTCCTATGAACTAAATGACAAACGGACAATAATTGGAGAAGAGTGTAGGAAGAATGAACAAACAATAGTAATTCCTCAGATAAACTTCTCCTTCTCTAACAGTTTGTGTCTTAAGTACCTTCTGAACCTGGAAATATTTGTATTTAACAAATACAAATGTCTCTTCCATAATCTTTGAGCACTGTCCTTTGAGCTTCATAACATCCTGCAGCAAAAAACTATGAGTTACTTTTAGATACTTTTAAAATGAATCAAGAGCTTATGGCTACTCTTGTGTTTATTATGGAAGTTCTTAGTTTATGTAACATGTTAAAATTCCAGTCCAAATTGTTAGCTCAACATTTCAAAAGCACAAGAAAAGAACATAGTTTACAGAATGTGCCAAGCTCCATCTCCTGTTATGTCAGCTTATCTAAGTTGCTTAGCTATTTGACACTGGGAAGAATGATATTTGTACATTTTGTTAAATATTGTAATATATGTCTCAAGTCATTATGAATATAGGACCAGATTACTGCATTATTAACAGCATTCCTGTGCAATCTGTTGAAATTCCTAATTGGAAAGTGTTTGTTACTTAATAGGAGTACAAATCTCTATCAGTGCACATAACCAGTTTTATTCAAATTCATGGAGCTCTGCCTTTCTACCTCTGAGATCAATCTACTACTGAAACACCCTATCGTGATAGTCACTGTTTTTAGAACCCACTGATCTGCCTCTATCATTACACTTTGCCCATTGATCTGACCCTCTGCATTATTGCAATATATCACACAGCTAAATGCACCTTTGGTCTGTTCTAAAATGGAACGTTAAGTTATTGTATCAAAACGACTTGGCCATCAAATATCTTTTTCCAAGCCATGTAAACATGATGGCATTCCTGCTGCTTTTCCAGGTGTTTTCTGGGCCAGCAAATTTTAATTTGCATATCCAGGATGATTGCTTAGCATTGCCAAAGTGAACTGAAAACCTGCTATTGATTTCACATGCTTTTGTCTTGTATTCTGTTTGCAAAGTGTATTCTAAATTTCCTTTCTCCAGAATGTTTGAAAAAGACGATACATTCTCCCAGGATTACCTAACCTATTTTCATATTAATTTATAATCAAAATATTAAAGTTAACTGCTGTTATCTCATGTCCATTGAACATATGCTAGAGGCTATGTTAACGGTAATGGAATCAGAATAAACACTTGAAAACATGCACTGTCTGTTAGCCAGTCTTTGAATCATGATAACAGTAAATAGTTTATTTTTCCTGTGGGACCAATTATTTCTCTCACTGAGGTCAAAGAGACACATTTAAATGACCCATTTGCAGCTGGTTCAGGATTTTTGTACACAAAAGGTTTGGAAAGGAGGAGTTAAGAAAAGTACATGGACACAAATATCCTATAAATACCTGACCTGTGCCTGCCTCTGTGCCTGCCTAGGATTACACCTCAACAGGGACTTTTAGAAAGAAAGAAAAAAGGAAGGGAAGAGAAGGGAATGGCAAAGCCTAAAACAGCTTTAGCTGATGTACTGGAAAAATCAATGATTGCTGCCGACAGGTTAGCACGTAAAGACCTGATCTTTACCTACAAGGGCACTGTCTACGCAACTACTCTTTGCACACCTGAAATATTCAAAGCTATGGAGTCCTTTGAAGCCAGAAGAGATGATGTCATTCTAGCAGGTTTTCCTAAATCTGGTATGTTTCTCTTGCTGCATGAAGGAGGATGCCATAGTAACAATGATAATCAGAACAGCTATAATAGTAACAATAGCAACATCAATAATAGCAATACAACTACTGCTACTACTATTACAATAATGGTGCATTTAGATGGTTTTATGAAATATTTATTTAAAGTTGTTTAGATATATGAAAGCAAAGTGACATTTCTATTTGCAAATTCAACAAAATTGTTATTGGCATAAAACTGTCTAAAATTCTTTCTTTTCATGTGCAATGTTGTATATTCCCATTCCTATAGGTGATATGAAATATTTCAGTCATACCTAAATACAAATGTTAGTATTTTCATTATAGGAAATCTCAGGAATTACAGGAAATCTTCATTATAGGAAATACCTAAATACAAATGTTAGTATTTTCATTATAGGAAATCTCAGAAGCCATAGAAATTCAGACTTTTCAGGGACATTATTTCAGTGTGATTCTTTTGTTTCACTGCATTCTTATTTCAGCCTCCATGTATTTATGCCATTCTTCCGCCCATTGTGTGTCCTCATGTTAATTTTTTTTAGGACTATAGTCTGTTTTCTTGTTTGGCTAAGAGGAAAAGGAATGGCACATCGGATATGCTGTAACCCTCTGCTTTCCTCTTATTGTCACACTGCAAGGTCTTCTACTGACAAGTTACAGCACTGTGATCTTATCAGAGCACAGGCCTTTCAGCTTGGCATAAGCAACACATTCCGCAGGCACATTGCTATGAAGTTGTCCTTCTTTGTTACTAATACTAGTCATCCTTTTAGCCCTTGATCTGTTGTTTCTCCTGGTGCTTGCAGACACACATCTCATTCCTACTGTGTTCACACCAGTTTTAACATTCCTGTTACAAGTCACTATATGACTCTTTTTTAACGTTTTAATTATTTATATGTGTTCATACAATTAATGGACCTACCAAAAGAGTGAATTCAAACCTATGACAATTTCCACTGACTATGAATTTCATCAGGGTCAGTTCAAACAAAGAGAAATTTTGACAAACTACAAAAAAGATGAGTGAGAGAGTTAAAGATGAGGGATAACCAAAATGTTACCTCATGGATTTTAGTAATATTCTTGTGCAGTCCAATTGAATATCTCTTTTACTAGTCAATGCCCTTCTTAAAACTGCCCTGTTAATTAGTAGTAAAACAAAGAAACAGAGAAATTTGTTTAGAGCAACAAGCAACATTTCAGTCTCTTCATATTTTACAATTCCATGCAAACTCAGCAAGACATTATTTCCTTTTATCCTAATCAAAGCAGAAGAAACCACAATGACTTCCTTATAGGGTTCAGCAATGTTTTAAATATCATAGACTAGGCATAATCTGGGGTACTGTGCAGTGTCCAGCATCTCATCTCTATGAATGTGAATATCTGTGCTGGAAAGCATTTTCTTTGTTTGCCTATTGAAATTTTAGTGGTCCTCCTCATTCACTATTTCATACATTGCATGGAAGACTATGCTTAAAATTTTCCACACAACTCCTTTCTTTGTGCTTCTAGGTACAAACTGGTTTGGTCAAATCTTAAGTGACTTGATAGCAACAGCTGCAAAGAAAAATGAAAATGAAACAAATAATCATGATGATGTGCCAGAAGAATTTCCATACCTTGAGATTGGAGATCCTGAGAAATATGAGGTGGGTTTTGATATTTATATATCATTTCACAACTGAACTTATGTGATATGAAATACATTTTTGGAGAGTAGGTACTACGGACAACTGCAGGGATGCTCTAACCAAAATGCATCCATGTAGCCCTGTAAAGAAAAAAAGATCTGGTCCTAAAAGGTCTGTATGGACCTACAAGGTCTGTATGAGAAACTTTCCAAAATTCAGCAGAAGTTTCATGCAAAGACAAATAAAAAGGTCATGAAACACAAATGACATTTCAGGGAGAGTCTCAGCTTCTTTACCCTCCCTCTTCCCCCTTCAACAAGTCATTCCAGTCTATTGCTGCTCTGCTGCACACTTCCGAACTCACACAACATTTTCTTCTAAGCGTGAAATATATATTTTTTTCTGTTTCAAAGACATGTATTTTTCATAGGAAAGTACAGCATCTGTCTTACTAGTTCAGGTTTCTCTTCACTGAGTGGCTAATATGCTTTTATTCAGATTGACAAGCCCTCGAGATGAGTGTCTATCTTGATTCACAGGTCTAAGGAGACCTTGCTTTTGGAGCAGCTCATAAGGAGGATAGATACAGATGATGCTGGCCAAAATCTTCTGCCACCATATGTCAGAATTCAGATGCTTGCTCAGAACTTTTTGAGATATTCCTTTTTCCTACTATTTTGTGCATTGTTCCAACCTTCTCTCCTTCCAAATTTAATTTCATCTTCTTTCTTCTGCTATTCCTTTCCCTCACCCCTCTTTTCTTAGTCTCAATGGCCTCCCCCTTTTTGATTAAAAAAGGCTATGTCATTCTCATCTTCCCCCATTACTTTTGATTTCTTTCACCATATAAAGCGGAAGCATGAACTCGTATTTTGAAATAGGTCAGAGAAAGCTTTTCCCCTTGAACAGCTATTACTAAGAGATTTTATGTTTAGGGTTACTCAATGCACACTGTGTTTGGTCCAGGAAAAACTGTATAGTTTTTCGTCTCGCACTTGAAATTTTTGGTAAGCTCATGCATAAGATGCTCAAACTAGTGAAGTTATGTTAATTAGGCTGTTAAATTTCTCTCTTCTTTGGATTTTATTGAAGAGGATGAAGAAATTACCCCCAAGAAGACTTATACGTACTCATATGGCTCCTCAAAATTTACCTGAGTCCATTTTCAGGAACAAAGCCAAAGTGAGTGGTCATTTTAATGATTTGTAAACATAGTGACTTAAATGAATTTTTCTGTCAGGACAGATTTTCTTTACCAGTCTTATTTTATGACCATTTTATTGTACTAGCACAAGAGATTGGACTGTGAGAGAAATTGATTCTTCAAAGTATACCATCATTTTTTCTCAATTTGACCTTTTTTGCTCATTTAATTATTTTATCTGATCTATTTTGATAAATAACACCCTTTCACAATAAATGACTTAAATAATATTAAATAATTTAGACAATTCTTAAAATGTGATATCAATACTTTGAGGCTACATAATTCAAGAAATCAGTACTGGGGTAGTTAAATTGAAAAGTGTTGTTTTTCTTTACAGTCCTTTCCTAATACCTGTATATATATTTGCATTTACATTTTCCAGATACTGCTGTTGCTCCGTAATCCAAAAGATTTAGCAACATCGTATTACCATTTTTCCTTAGTCTTTTCTCCTTTTCCATCTTATGAATCTTGGGATAGTTTCTTTAAAGACTTCATGGCTGGAAAAGGTATTGTACTCTTTTTTAATAGAAATAGTCACAGTTACATTTTACTTTCTTTGTTGTGATCCTCAATATAGACCAATCTCTAAAACAAACACTATATGACCTTCACAACAGCATTCTCATAACTCACTTTTCAGTTGCCTCAGTTATCTGGAAATGATTTTACTAGAGGATCTTTGTATGTACGCATAGACAGGCAAATGCTTACAGTGACCTTTTCACATTGCAAAAAAGAGAAAATGGATTTTCTTTGAGGATGTTGTCAGTTTGACTAAGTTTACTTCTGAGGACCTTCATTCAGCTGACTTGGACAGTGAGGACGTACAGAAAAACTGTAGAGTCACTAAGGAATTTACAAGGAATTTGCTAACATTAATAATAAGCATGATTTAGGGTGAGGAAGCAGTGAAAACAGCAGTGATAATAAAAGCTCAACTAAAGCATAAGTATCTGTATCTCTATTATGTGGCTGAGGAATAATGCTTATTTCCAATGCAAAGTATCCAGCAGATCAAATGAACATAGTTATTTCTTAGTACAATGAGGTGGAGTAATTGTCTTTGTTGCATTGTCTAGATGTTAAAGTGATATTCACTTCTAAAACCTTTTTCATGTAGACTAAGGTCATGATTTTACCCGAAAGAGAATCCTTTCTGTAGTTACTGCAAGGATTCTAGATTGGAAAGCATGCAATCAGTCTTTAAAAATATCATAATGTAATTATTTTAATTAATATAAATGTTCTTATAAGTGAATCTAAATTATAAATTAGTATATTCTAATGCTTCTCTTTTATACAGTGCCATGGGGATCTTATTTCAACTATCTGTCTGAATGGAACAAATATATTGACAATGAAAATGTTATGCCTATAAGTTTTGAAGACGTAAAAGAGGTAAGTTCAGTGCTGTTTCAGATGTTTCCTGCATCTCTTGAGCATAGAATTCATTGTATTTATTTTTTTGCAGACAGTTATGCACGCCAATTAAACATTATAATCAAAAACAATGTAGGTGTGTTAAAACTCTGAAGACACATGTAAGATGAAATCAGCTTGCAAACTACAGTTTGGAGCTCTAAACTTCAGCTAGTATAAATGACTGGAACAGTGTATAGATGATTAATAACTATATGACTTGCATACAAAGCTTCTATGAATACAACATTAGCACTGTTTCAAAGCAGGTTGGATTTGTTAACCATGACATTTTATGCAATTTTTAGCCTAGCCTAGCTTTTCTTTTTGAGACCCTACACCTTTGGTCTTGGGATGTAATTACTTCATAGAGTCATGCCTGTTTGCGTACTTGACTCAGAAAGCAGAGATTGATGATGCCTGAATATCAAGTGGCCATATATTAGATGCACATATGGCTATATGCAAAGCATGTCCACGCATGTCAGGTCATGGGTTTTGTAAAGGGCAAAGGGACCTGAGGGAAGGAATTACTCTAAAATAAAGCAACTGTCTACCTCAGGGCAAAAAATGCACCACAGTTTTACATGTGGCTTTCCTGCACGAGAAAATGTTCCAATGCTCTCCTTTCTCAGAAATGTATTTCCTAAAGTGGTTTTGCTGACATTTCAATAACATAAAGAGGCCAATTTTTAGAATATAAATAATTCTCCTCCCCAATTGTCTTCCATGTATGTCTTCATCACTGTGTGTGTAAATGGACCCTGCTCATTTTCACATAGCTTTGACTATTTAAATCCAATTTGCATAATTAGTTGAATTCATTCTCAAAACACCTCTATGCATCATTGTCTTTATACAATAATGTGGAGTTAAAAGACATGGCGAGTGGAAAGAATAAGGGAGAAACCACTGTGGTTCCTTGCATAATATTGTTTGCTACTTTTTTTTGTCTTAATAGAATACATATTTAGGAGTGAAAAAAATAGTTGAATTTTTTGAGTTTCCTTTGAATGAGGAGGAAATTCATGCTGTTGTGCAGAGGAGTAGCTTCCAATCTATGAAGAAGAACTCCAAGGAGACCCATGGAGCGTTTGGTGATGTTCTCTTCCGTAAAGGTGAATTTTCTACCCGTTCTGAAGATACTGTTCTCAGCCTTTTTATTGTTAGGTGTACTACAGCTTCATTGGCCAATGTAATAACAGAAAAATTTCCCTTCATAAATATTAACTGAATATTCACACTGTACAGTGATGAATACTTCAATAGAATTTCCTAACTGTAAAGGTTACTTCACTGTAGTCTTCCAATTGGCTTAGCAAACAGCTTTTTGGACACATTTCCTCCTTTATAACTCTTTGCATCTGACTCACCAAAGTCAATTAACCAAAGATGTCAGGTAGCCAAAGTCAGGTTGGTGATATGGCAATGAGTTCTTTCCTCCTCTGTGCCTAAAGGGAAAAGAAACATAGTCTTGTGGCAACAGTGGCAGAAATTACATGACATTTAGCATGACAGAGTTTGTCAGGTCTGCAGTAGACCACACTGCATTTTCTTGCTTTTCATCTGGAGGTACTGCTGCTCCTCAGAATAATGTTCTCAACAGACTGAGGACAGGAAGGCAGATAAGTCAGTTCTCTTCATTAGCTCTGTGAATAAAATGCATTAGGACCACTAAGTACTTCTTTCAAAGACATATTCACTTTTTTGAAAAAAATCTGTTGAAGCTTTTTGAGGAGTCATCAGCTTTCTAGGTAAGAAATATTATTTTTTTTCAGACTGAGCCTCTCGAAAAGCCTTTTCATCCTGATTGGTGGTGTCATCCTCTACTGAAGGAACTCTGTCCTTCATGGTAGAAATAACTAAGGTCTTGAACTGAAATAACTGTCCAGTTGATGAATTAAGATGAGCAAAAGTCAGGTCAGCTAACTTTATAACATATTGCAACCTAGGAAATACTCTGTGTCTATTCCCTCATTCTTTCCCTAAGGCTGGGTAAACAAAACAGAAAGTTGGGAAACTTGTACATTATTTATTGGATCTTGCAGACTAGCAGAACCACTCAAACTTGAAAAGTAAACAAATCCAATAATAATTAAAAAATAAGAAAGAACAATTTGTTTAACATATAAAAGGATATGTGACTCATTCTGAGAAAATAAGTAAAACAACTATTAAAACTTGTGGACTATAGTACCAATATAGTATTAATACTACTTCTTTTTAGGTGGTGTTAGCGACTGGAGGAATCTTTTTGCAGAAAAGCATAATTTGGAAATGGACAAAATGTACAAGGAACACTTAGAAGCAATCCCTCTTGGAAAAAAGTTAAAATATGATGTGTATTGCAAAGCCTGAAGGATAAACGGCTTGTACTTTTGCAGCGAACATTTCCTGATCAGAGTTCAGGAAATTAATTACATACATCATGTTAGATGAATCTAACAGCTCTGCTTCACAATATGCCATCTTAAGGAAATATGGTATTTCCTCTTTTATTATTGAGCTTTTCAGTCTTTGGGAGTATTTGATTGAAAAATCTTTCAGTTCAGGCTACTTCTTGGTAGAAAGATTTCTTCTAGAGCTAAGCTCTGATCCAAATGTAATTCAAATCAAAAGATATTTTTACCCTCTGACTTCATTGAAAATTGAATTAGATATATAGTAAACATTGATAAAAATGAAGGAGGTATAGCAGTGCTTAAAAGAATAGTAGCTTAATCTTTTTTAAAGTGTGGCTGTCTTTTATAAGTGGAATAACAGTCTCTACATAGCTTTGGCTAATTTTGATGCATATCTACTGCCAAAGTTTGCTCTGTATATTCTCTGTTAGGCATTATGCTTTTTTGATTCTGAATCTTATTAACCTGTAATATACCAGCTTGAGCATCCTGCTTTCTTTTTAGTTTAATAAGAATAGTCATAATAATAATTGTAATAAAACGAACAGTTCATGTTTGTATATGTGTTATTACTAGGCTCTACTTTTTTTTAAATAAAATAAAGCTACATCTTATAGCTGCCTTTTAAATTGTTTCACAGATTTCCAATGCCTCCCACACCTGTTTTTTTGTGAGGTCTGGTCCTGGTTTGAGAGGAGCCATGAGTCAGTTGTGAGGTAACAGCTGAAGAAACAAGAGGCTGATCCATAGCCATAATTTCTCAAGTTGTATCACTGAGGAATGTCTTTTAGTTACCTGCAAGTATCTTTTTTTTTTTGATAATGTTGGGAGTATTAGTAATCACTGATGATTCCTTTACCTGCTTATCCTCTGCTGTAAGGAGGTTAATTGGAACCAGTATTTACCTGACTGACCTAAATGTGGGAAAGTGACTGCAAGAAGTTCCTGTTCAGGCCATGCAGATCTGCTCTGAAGTCAAAAGTGAAGCAGGGTTTACAAATTTGCAGACTTTCTTGTAGGAGTGATCCTTGAAGCTCAGGGCACCTCGCAATGCCATATTAGCTGTAGGTATTTTCTGTGAGAGAGATGTATCTTGAGCCTTGCTGTGGACCTCTGAAAAGATCTGATTGGGATGTTAATCTTTAATGACTTTCAAAAAAACTCAGAAGAAACTTCCTGCCTATACTTCATCTGTCCTTTGAGGAACTTGCCCTACCTGAGCACAGTGAGGCTTATAACAGCTCAGTCAGTCTGTGCATTGACCCCAAGGGTAACCATTTTTTCTAGCTTTGCTAAGGTTCTCAGAGGCATCTGGAACATGTCATATACCTCCCCTGGAAAGCAGAGCAGCATCTTTGCAACCTTATGCAACTCAGCTCAGCATGTCCCATGCTCAGTATTATGCAGAACTGCATAATTTTGGATCAAAACTCTGAGAAGGATTTTTCCCTGGTACTGGTTGTGGCAGATCATGATGGGACAAGGTTCTACACCTGAATATGGGAATTCTGTGAGAGGAAAGGAATACTGTTCCTCCTCTGGTTCCAAAGCAGTAAAGGAAAGAAATTGCAAAGTTCAGAAGCAGAGAGTGCAAGTGCTGGACTTCCTCCACAAAACAGGAATGTTTTAAAATCTTTTCTAAACTGCCAGGCTAGAAAAGAGAGCTTCCAATTATCAGGTCATTTTAGTAAGTTTTCTTCTGCAGATCGGTTCATAGAATGCCTAAGGTTGGAAGGGACCTCTAGAGGTCATCTAGTCCAACCCCCCTGCACACGCAGGGCCACCTAGAGCACGTGGCACAGGACTGCATCCAAGCGGGTCTTGAAGATCTCCAGAGAAGGAGACTCCACAGCCTCTCTGGGCAGCCTGTGCCAGTGCTCTGTCACCCTCACAGTAAAGAAATTTTTCCTTAAGTTCCTGTGGAACTTTTGGTGCTTCTGTTTGTGGCCATTTCCTCTGGTTCTGTCAGTGACCACCAGTGAAAAGAGGCCAGCCCCATCCTCCTCATTGCCTCCCTTGAGGCACTTACAGACACAGATCAGATCCCCTCTCAGCCTTCTCTTCTCCAGGCTGAACAAGCCCAGCTCCCTCAACCTCTCCTCATAGGGCAGATGTTCCAGGCCTCTGAGCATCCTCGTGGCCCTGCGCTGGACTCTCTCCAGCAGCTCCACATCCCTCTTGTACTGTGGGGCCCAGAACTGGACACAGTGCTCCAGATGTGGCCTCAGCAGGGCTGAGTAGAGGGGCAGGATCACCTCCCTCGACCTGCTGGAGATGCTCCTCTTAATGCACCCCAGGATGCCATTGGCCTTCTTGGCCACGAGGGCACACTGCTGCCTCATGGTCAACCTGTCATCCACCATGACACCCAGGTCCTTCTCTGCAGAGCTGCTCTCCAACAGGTCAGTCCCCAGCCTGTACTGGTGTCTGGGGTTATTTCTCCCCAGGTGCAGGATCGTGCACTTGGCCTTGTTGAATTTCATGAGGTTCTCTTCATAGCAGCTGATTGCTTCTACTCTCTGCTTCATGAAGGTGCTGCATTAGCATTTTGGTAGAGCAAATAGAGTTTCGGAATCAACTATTTAAATATTCATTTAAACATTCACTACTCATTTCTCTTCATGGTGTTTCCTCAGACCAGTTCTTTATCCACAATGTTTTCCCCTTCTCCCTCACCCTGCAATTCTACAATCCCATAGATTTGAACAAGGGCAATATTTTGCGTTTCTACTACTTCTGAGATTTGCTTTTAGTTAATATGCGTCAACTTAACTGGAGATCACTTTGTTTTTTAACAAGTTGAAACTACTGATGCTTAGCAGGAATTCCACTGGAAGGAAAGATAACTGTGAGAATTTAAAGCCTAATAAGTGAAAAAATGGTTTCATACAATATGATCTGGGCTGTGTACAATAAGCTTTTCACCAAAAAGAAGAAGAAGAAAGAAAAAAGAGCGCTATTCAGACTAGGTTTCTTTGTATGAATTAGTAACCTTTCTTATTTTAGCACCCAAAGCTTCAAGTAAAATCAAGTAAAAAACCTTATAACAGTGAGATGTCACCAATCTATTGAGGGATAAGGTATGGGAAAGCCCAAGTGATCCAGCAAAGCTAGTGTCAGCATCCCTGCTGATCACAGGACACAGCCCCAGCATGGGAACAGTGCTGGAACTATTTAGGAGTAAGAAGTAATTTGTTACGTTGTCATTGTACATTAACAGGGTTCCTGTTACCTTGTGTCTGATTTCTACTCAATAGGATTCTGATAAGGTCTGCAAAGTTATAAAACTGCTATTCAAGTGACTATACAGGCTTTAAGATGTGGTGAAATGGATTCAAAAGTGGACCAGTCCCAGGCGTCCATTCTCCCTAGCCACTCTGATCTCTGTTACCTCAGACTGGGCTTAGTGGGGGACACAGGGGATGGCCATGAGGAGCAAGTTCCTGACCTGTATCCCTGGTACATCCAGAGCACTGTCATCGTTTTAAGAATGCTTCACAGTAGAATGCTAAAAGCTGCACCAGAATGGAATTTTGAGGAGAAAATTGTCTAGTGCCAGGCACATCAAGTGAAATACGAGCTCACCTTTCCCCTCTAAGAATGAATCTAGAGGTAACAAATAGAATCTAACTAGAGAAGAAAAAAGACAAGGAGTTTTGCTGGAATTCAAAATATAGATTGGCAAGATGAATCAAATCTGCTGACCATAAGACAAAAGGAAGTGAAAATCATGAAGGGGAAAAAAAAAAGCATATCTTTTTATTAGAGCAGGAAAGTAAGAAAATGGAAGAACATGGAAAGGAGAAATGGGAAGAATGAATTCTCCAGAAAGCTTACAGAGAGCATTTGACATCTGGCCCACAGTGGAACATCTGCAGCAGAACCCTTTAGTAACCGAGCACTTCCAAGGGTCAGACCAAGAAGAGATGAAATTCTGCACAAGTAATCCACTTTGTTCTGGGACTTGCTCCGGTTCAGGGCTGAGATTCAGTGCAAGGGAATGTGAATTAGTCTGGCACATATACAGAAATATTTAATTATTCATGAGCGCTGACTTTTTTGGAAACAAAATGCACTCCAGGAATTTCTCATTTGTAAATAATGAGGTGCTGCATGAGGTAGGAGAGGAAAGACAGGCGGTCATGAGATAACTGTTCAGGATGGAAAAATCTGATTATATGGCTACTGCATGACATACTTGGAAGCCTAGTACTGAGACACTCCGGACAGCTTGGGTCCAGCATTACATGCGGAACTGTAGGGCAAGCAGAACACACATATGGAGAAAGTCTACAGGAAACCATCTCATGTCTCTTAAGGCTTGCTAGATATGATGTTGCCAAAAAGAATTATACTGGAAAAAACTCAGGAGTGTTTATCAGTCAGTGACATGTCCAATTTGTAACTCTTGTTCCAACACTAGCTACCATTAATCTTCAGTCTGATTAAACTGCACATAAACAGATGACAGCTGGGTGTTTCTAGGGAAGAGATGGACAAATTGCATTTTTCCTCCCTATTTCCTTACATCAGTGTACCCATGTCTGAATATCCTATGGAACCCACAGCAAACCACTATGTCTTCCTCCTTCATCCCAAACCTCACTCCCAGCTGAACACGACAAAACCCTTGTCCTCTGGTCTAAGGGATCCAGGGACAGGTGAAAAAAAGGGGTAGGGCATGGGCCAACAGTAAATAGGACAAGTGGGTGGTGGTGCCCATCTATTGACTTACTGCTCAGCTAATCAGCATCTGAATTAGCCCACAGGCCCTTAGCAGGGGGTTCTACTTTAAAATTTACAGTGTCATACAATAGGGATTTAACACAGTCCATGGCAAGGCATGTTTGTTTTTTTTTTTCTTTGACTTTCCAATCCTCATAATATTTTATTAAAAATAAATATATTTCACAAGTTAAGTGAAAGAAAGAGTAAAAGTATGATATTTGGACAAGAAATTAATTGCTCTTCTTTCAGTGAAAACACATGCCTTTGACTATGTTTATGAACTGAGCCAGACAGTTCCAGCTCCTTTAGAAATATACCCACTCATGTCTCATGTGCCTTTCTGAGCAAGTTACACTTGTTTTGATAATTCTGATTTTTGCATTTCAGTTCTTATATCTAAGATTAGAACGATAATGATTTTTTTGAAGTGAATGTAATCAGAGCATTTTTTTCCCTTTTCTTAAGCATCTGAATAGCCTGTCTCGGGATCTCTACTTAATTATCTCTTTTTAACATCTCATGTGCCTTTCTGAGCAAGTTACACTTGTTTTGATAATTCTGATTTTTGCATTTCAGTTCTTATATCTAAGATTAGAACGATAATGATTTTTTTGAAGTGAATGTAATCAGAGCATTTTTTTCCCTTTTCTTAAGCATCTGAATAGCCTGTCTCGGGATCTCTACTTAATTATCTCTTTTTAACATCTAGAAGATTCGTATTTTAGATATGGCCACACATGTATTACCACATTACACTTTGTGTGTATGACATAATTACTTCTTTATTAAAGATTCCTGAGTTTGGACTATTTCAGAGGTGCAGAACTTAATGGGATTAATGATGGGTTCGCAGGCAACAGGAGATTTACTGTACTAGCAAAACTCAGAAAATCCTCCAAAACATCAGTGCTTTGCCATTCATTTTGTCTCCTAATGCCCATTTATCCCCCTTCCTCCTTTATTTTTGATGTCAAATTTTATGGATACCAATGAAGCAAGAGATTACTTTTTGACTGACATTGTGAAGCACGTGACTGGTCTGACTCCTTCTTTTGCACATTTATTTAATAGCAAAATTCCAGATGATTATCTCCTCCTTTTTCTTTCTTTCTCTCTCTCTCTCTTTTTAAATTGATGTCACCAATATTTATGAAAAACAGATCATGTCTACAGGATAAAAACAAAACAAACCGAACCACTGCCCAACAAGGAAATGCATCTCTTTTGGTGGTAGTTTGAGGAGTCTGTTAACATATCGCTTAAATGTACAGATTAGTATGAAAAGGTGATTGCCTCAGAATTCTGTGAGAAGAAATGTTCTGTCTTTGATGGCATGTCTGTCCTCAGTACCCAGTAGATAATTAACAGAAGGGACAGAGCAGTTAACCTTTGTATCTGTACTTTGGCCACTAACCAATGCATTAATAGAGATATTAAAAGCCGGGGAAAATTGTTTGTTTCCTATCTTGTTTCAGAAAAGAGATTAAGAAAGTAGAAACTCTCCTGAGACAGCAAAACTGAAGATGAAAAAGTACTGTGAGAGTGAAGTTTAGAAGAGACAAACGGGAAACGTTGGGTAGGAGAAAGACAGCACGGGGTATACTTTTGCATTTTTGTGTTTTGACCGTTACCTGACCTGATGTTGTGACAAATTTAGGTTGGGGAAGATGAGCTTCACTCAGAAGAATCTACAGCTCGGAAGAAAAATCAAAAAGTGAAAGGATCTTGGATAATTTTACAAAGGTTTAGGTTCCAGATTAACCAGTATTTTGAAGGATAAATAAAGTAAGCCTGGATCATGCACAGAGGATTAATTCTTTTTCCATTTCTATTTCACTATTTCTTTCAGTTTCAAGAAAGTAATAGTAGTGTCTTATAGCCTGGTAAATAATCTGTTTTGTGACTGTGGGCTCACATCTGCCATGTACTCTTGAGAAGTCATACTGTAACCCTTTTGGGGTCCACACAGTTAATGTTCTGGGGGCATTTTGGTGTAAGTTATTGAAAAGATCAAGAATTCAGCAGCATGGCTCACATGGACATACCACTGATCCATGGATCTCAGATTTTAACAGAGGGTGTATTAGAAATAAGGAATCTGTTTACCTATATTGAATCTACATTCTCTTAAAATTGGATAGCATAATAACCTTTTCAATCATCAGAACTGGTAGATGTCAAGATAGGAAGATCTATGAAAAATTTTAAGCTATTTTTTATCTAATTCTGAGTCTAGTATGTAGAAGATTACTGTAGTATTAACTTCAGAGTAGATATATATAGCACAATAATGGTAAAATGATTATGCAGCCACCAGATGAGATATTTATATGCCAGTAAAGATCTCCTCAGGAACTCAGTTCTTTTGCTTAAGCAAAAGATATTTCTTTACATAATCACTGTAGTTTTGGAGAACTAAGATGTATAGAGTGTTTTCAGTTTTTGTGGTGATAGTTTACCAAGTCCTTCACTTACAGATTTTCAAGGTAAAACAATTAATACACTCAGGGCTCAATATCTGGAGTGTTTGTATCTAGAAGTGTAATTGGGTGAGGTTGGATGATTTTTAACAAGAAATACTAGCCTTTTTTTTTTTCTTTTTCTTTTTTTTTTTTTTTACCAAATGAATAAACAGTGATTTATTCTTCATGTTGTCCTAACTACCAGTTTATCTAAGGCAAGTAACATTTTGTGATATACCAAAAAAGGAGAGTGAAAAGACAGCTTTATTGAAATCATCAGAAGAAAACACCTTATATCTTTAGAAGGACCAAGACTTCATTCAGAGTAGCAGAAAAGTAAGTATGTCTATAATCTTTCCTTTGCATTAATCCCACTCCCAGTACATCACATCCCCTCAACTGAATAATCATATGCTATGATCCCAGTCTCTATCTGGAGGCTTTGACTTTCCTCTGACCAAGCACAGACTCAATCATTCAGAGGGAAGATTTGCCACATTTGGTATTTTAGTGACAGCACCAATTCCTCTTTAAGCTCTACTTTTCATGGACTTAGTTATAGGAACCCAGGAATGTTCCCCTGGGGTTGATGGGTGATCAGAGGGATGTTGGAATTGATGCAGGAATGGATGTCAGAAGGCCAATTTGGAGGACTAATCTATGGAAGCCTTTTCCAGAGTCTGGCTAAAATGAAGTTCATATAGCAATAATTAGAGACACATACTTTTTTTACCATTTAACATTTGAGTTTACAATGTCATGAAGGTATGTTTGGGGGCTGTTTTGGTGCTTCATTTAACAGGAAATGGATCCACATAAGCAGAGCAGCTCACTAGGCAATTGTCATCTGTCAGGGTCATGTGGCTATCACAGGAAAGGTCTCAGTCTCTTTCTGCAAAGCTCTACATTAGGAGAGATCAAGTCTGATACTTTATGGGAGATCAGGAACCTTTAGAAGCACTGTGGTTGCTTGAATAGCAAATGCGATTAATTTGGAGATTGCCAAATTCTTTCATCTATTTTTAATCTCCATGTTTTTAAAGCTGCTTCTTAGAGACTTTAAACTAGCTGATGTTTTTCTGCTGGCTCCTCTTTCAATATTTGGCAGGATTTCTTATGTAACATGAACAGTGGAAGATATAGTCCTCCCATCTCTCAGCTAAGGCATAATAGCAGATGACTTTATCAAAGGTTCACATTGGTAAATCTTGATCCTGCTATTTTTGCCAAGAAATTCAGCTCTTCTCAAAATCTCTTTTCATGATTTAGGTCTTCTAATTGGGTTTTCTGCTCTAATAATGTTTTTCTGGTCCCTAGTGAAAAAACATGCCTACAAGGAATAACTGGCCAGATTGCCTTTTTCTTTTTTTGGCAAAAAGACACTGGAAATTCTCTGCATATTCTCTCCCAAAATGTCTCCGAACTATTCTGTCAGGAGTGGAATGTGAGAATGAAGTGAAATGAACTGAAATTAACTCTTTCTATCCTGGCAATCCTTGTTTGTGTTATTGTGTGCAATAGATCAACTATTTACATATGCTTTTCACCCCTCTCTTTTTTACTTGATTGGAGAGTACTTATTGTTCCAAACTTTCTGTGGCCAGCAGATAAAAATGCCAAATAAACAGATTTGTGAGCTTTAATCCATGACAGTTTCATACCAAGGGAAGATAAAAGTAAAAAAAATAAAAAATAAAAATGAGGCTTTCATATTTTGCAGATGTGACATCTTACACATGGAGTATTGGCAAATGTGGATACAAGAGAATATTTCATGATACAACAACTTCTAGCAGAAATATGTTGTACAAATTCTTCTAACCCTTTAAACAGCACATTATTCCTTTAGTTTCTTTCTACCATAGCCAGTCAATCTCCCACTAATACCAGTGAAGTGACTGCAGATCCTACCAGTTGACTACATTGTGCTGCTACCCATCTCCTTCTACAAATGGATGAAGGAGGAATCATGGTTCAGACATGAACCTGGTTCAGACACTCCATGTCAGTATGTAAAGGAGGGCTTTATATACTGCTTTAGATAGCTTTAGAGAAAGAAAAACAGTGAAGAGGAAAAGAATAAGACTTCTATGAACTTATCAAAATTGATGTCAAGGTACAACATCTGTAGAGCTGGTTCAAACTGTCAGCACTGCAGCATACCTCAATGACGAGGCATGAATCCCTAAGAGTGAGCAAATGGCAAAAGCATGAACGTGCACAGCTGCCAAGGCTCCTGCTTGAAGTGCCTGGAATGGCAAAATGGAGATAAGAAAGAATGAAATTTAGGTAACTGTCATTAATTTTGGAGGGGATTATTTTTTTCATTCCTCTCTTCTTTCTAACACATTCTCATGTGAAATATATACTTTTAAATCTAGGCCTAATTGTAATTTTCTAGTGAGATCAGTGGAGTCAGATATACGCTTTCCTTAATGTTCTCAATCACTGTTTAACAACTGATTAATCATTGCTGGTTTGATAATAGCCTCAGTTATCATGATCAGCCTCTATAATGTACTTCAAGCGATGAACCTTTGACTCTAGTGTTGACTTAATTAATCTAAATTAATAATTCTTAGGTATAACTCCAGAAAGCCGAACCTCTGTATTACACTCAATTAGAGAAAAGTGATGGCTAAGAGTTTGTTAATCCTTGTGCTTTCCTGTGGGAGCAATGAAGGAGCAAGGGCTTAAGGGTTAGGACCAGAAGCCATAAGCCATTTTATTGAGCATCAGACCAAACTTATATATTGTCCGAGTATGTGACCAGGCACTGTCCCACGTGTTGTCCGCACCCTCCTTCCCCTGATTCCATCCAATTCCTTGACTCTATTTGTATCTGGGTCCAATTCTGCTACTGGACAACAGGTAACTAACCAGTGACCAGCGCATCCAGCCTGTGTTTTAGGTTTCTCTATCTGCTAATCTGTTATTCCTAACTTTCACAGCTTCTCACTCCTAACCTTCACAGTTCCCACAGTTTCCCACAGTTTCTCATGGTTTCTCAGCTTCTCACAGATTCCCACACTTTCCCAGCTACTCATCCCACATGGGATCAGCAGGCCACCATCACAGGACATCCACAGATCATTAACATAGTGAACCTCACTGTGAACACAGTGATCCTTCCCAACCTCAACACTTCTGATCCAAGTTTGGTGAGAATTATGAGTTATACGACAAAAAAAATCCCAGGAGAGTGAATATTGAGAAGAATAAAATTGTTATGAGGGATTTGGTTATACAGTTTAAACTCTAGCCCATATTGAGTGTCCCTTTTGTATTTTGAAATATTATATTCACAAGTTGTAATTATTTTAGATTTTTGGCATATGATACTTTGAAGTTAGATGAGATTTTAAACCTAAGATGCAATTAAATTTGTTTGTTTTTCTTGTTGAGTTACTGCCAACTTGTGTTGGCTTCAACGGGTTCAAGTGACTTAAGGTTTCTATCTGGAGTTACGTATTTCTTTATGGTTTCAGAAATAGTAGTAAGCTAGTATGCATAGGATGAAAAAAAAAAGGCTTTATTGAAAGGTAGTTTGTGCTTCTCTTCCTCTGCATAGCATTTCATATTCTGACAGAACCAGTGTAAGCAAGAGAGAAGAATGGAAAACACGAGGAAGAAATTTATTGATATGGTAGATAAAGCGATGGTTGCTGCTGACACAATGGACCGTGAAGAACTGCTTTTTTCTTACAAGGGGATTCTCTACCCGGTTACTTTTTGCAATTATGAAGCATTCAGAGCCATGGAGTCCTTTGAAGCCAGACCTGATGATGTCATTTTGGCAGGATACCCTAAAACTGGTGAATGAAGTTTGCTTTCTTCGTTAAAAAAAGTTCTGTAATGAGAAAGATATTGTACTTAGATTTTTCAGAAAATTTTGTAAAACATTTTTTTCTCAAAAAGGCACAATAAAATACAAAGACATCTTATAGAAAATCTTTTAAATGAATGAGAAAATGGAACCTGATATTCTTTACTAATGTGCATAATCTTAGTTTTATATTTATGAATAAAAATATATAAATTGTAGAGAACCAAAATATAATTCTCATACCAGAAATAATTAGATTTGCTGACATTGCAGGTCCTGCTCCTACAGGTTCCTAGCTTTATATTTCTACATATAACTGACCTTTTGGTGCCTTCATGTACAATGTTGCATATTCTTTATATTTTTTCACCCAGATATCAAGTATATCTGAAATTCATAACTATGAAAAAAATGCTTTTATAACAATTTGAGTGTGTCCCTATGAGGAGTTTGAGAGGAGATCTCTGATGGGGTTGTTAGTTTAACCTACGTCTTTCCTGCTTTTACCTGAAACTGCTTTTAACTGAAATTACTTTTACAGCAACAGTGGGCACAGGTTTGTTTTTGATGAGTCACATATGTATTTTACTGTAGCAATTTCTCTCCTTGTACTGTAGGTTTCACAGTATCCTACAGTAAATACAAACATTTTAAAAAGTTGAAAAATGTTTGCTGCTTTATTGTGTTCTGTATCCTACTATGTGCTATGCACCAAAATGTGACCATTAATACTGAAATGATAAAGATGTAGAAAAAACATGTCCAGAAGTCAGGAAGTATGTTTACATATTAGTAAAGAAAATAATCATACAACACAATTTTTAAATCTAGTTTTGTTCATTTTAAACTATAAGAGAAGATGTGCATGTGTATACACACACACACACACATATATATATATACACATAGGAGTAATAAAGTATTGTTCTTTTCCAACTGCTACTTAGCCATTTGAGTTGGAAGAATGTGACCTTGTGTAGGGAAAATGAAACTTCAGTACTCCTGAGGGGAACTATTCAGATAGTCAGCTGTGATTATCACATGAAAAAGGGACTGGGCAACTCGTCTGATATAGCACTAATTACCTCTTGGCTATCCTGGCAAATCAATTCCTGTTTATTCTAAAAGTTTTACACACAGTTCTGTTGTTTGTTTGTTTTTTCTTTTTCCCTAATCAGGTACAAACTGGGTAGGTCAGATCTTAACTGATCTGGTAGCAACATTTGAAAAGAAAAATCAAGATGAAGAAAACCGTGTTGATAAAGAACTAGAAGAATTCCCCTACTTTGAAATTGGAGATGCTGAGAAATATGAGGTGAGCACAGAATACATATTACAGCTGTTAAAATTTGGTATTTCAAACACTAAATATATGGTATGGGAAATATTCCATTTTTTGATAAGATCTCTGACCATTTCTGTGTTGACTGTATCTGCCCAGTATGAATGTAGTATCTTGCAAATGATCAAGAATAAATACACAGTATAGGGACTGGAGAGAAAGCAGAGACTACTGAAATTCATTGTAGCTCATTTTACATTTAAGAAGTTTCATTAAAAAACAGATAATATAGGTTTTATCTTTTTCATTAACTCCTTTTCCTCACCTTTTCTCTTTCATTAGAATTCTTTACCTTTCACCTCCTCTCAGTTAGAGGCTTTCTTTCTTTAGATTTGGTATCCTTTGTGTAGCAGAATTCATTAATTTATCTCTGAAGAGAATTAGTAGTGGATAATCTTTTTTCCCAGATGTTCATTCTCTGAGGCTTTTGCAGATTAGGCTACTCAGATTAATTCTCAAAGATCTCTGGGTAATACTCACAGAGAATCATAAGTACTTCCATAGCCAAAAAAAGCTGATAAGTTTAGCAAAGTAATACTTTACCATAGTAAGATTCTGTAAGTAAGTACTTTCTATTAATTGAACTATCCACTTTCCTCGTTCTAATTCTTCTAAAGCGAATGAGCAAATTACCTTCTCGAAGAGTTATATTTACTCATCTCACTCCTGAGAATCTTCCCAGGTCAATCTTCAAAAATAAAGCCAAGGTAAGTAGTGATTTGAATGTCTTGTAAGTATATATCTTAATAAATTTTTGAGAGGCACTTTTGAGAGTACTTTATTGCTAATTTTCAAAATCACTATTACACTTAGTAAGTACTTAACTGGGTCACTTCTGAGTGTATGTTAAATAACTCCCATTCATCTTATTAAATGCCAGTGAATCCTGACAATAAAAAAGAAGTGCTGTGTTCATCTCCAAAAGGGATATGTGCGGGAAAAACTTAAGTACTGAAATGTATTTATACATTTTTTTCCTATAGAATCAGTGTATTTAAACTGTTGTCACAAGTGAGGGTTTCAGCGTCTTAAGTTTTAAAGAGAATTTATATTTGTGTGAATTTTCCCCCATATACCTAAATAACAACTGATGGTTGCATCGAATAAACCAGGATTATTTTCTGCATAATTAATTCCTTAACCTTGAAAGGATAATTTTAAAATTATAGGCAATAATCTTCATGAGGCAATGAAGATTATTCACAAGGCTTCATTGAAATACTTCACCTTCTGGATTTAGAATAAAGTTGGTACTTTTGTAAGTAATGTATGAGGCACAACAAACTTCCCAAACTACTGTTATAGATTGTTATAATCTTTATATAATGTTTTTCTATGTCTTGCTCTAGAAATAACTTACTTTGATTTTCTAGATATTACTGCTGCTTCGCAATCCGAAAGATGTAGCTACATCATTTTATCATTTTTCCAATGCCTTTTCTGCTCTTCCCTCCTATGAATCCTGGGATGATTTCTTCATAGCCTTCATGACTGGGAAAAGTATAGTATATTCTTTTATCTGTGTCATTTATTCAGTATTTCAACTTTGCTGGGGCTGAGTCTAGTGTGTTACAAAAGAAAGTCATGCTCCCACCTCACTTGCAAGTTGTGAAGTTCTCCATTCAGCATATGCCACGGAGGGTTGAGCATGGACTCAGGCTGGGTTAGGGAGCTCTGCAACGTGGTTTGAGTACTGAAAACTCTTTCTTGGACTCATAGCTGAGAGTCCACTGATATATTTGACAAATTTCACCATGTGGACTCAAAAACAGTAGCATAGTCTGAGGCATGTGTGCATGAAGGTGGTGGCTGATAGGCTGGGCTTCTGTGGTCTCTTTCTTGACTCTCTGTTCTTGCTTCTGTGGTCCCAGCCTCAGTTACTCTTCACTCCAAGCCATGGGCTCCTACCCTGATGCTGTTCCATCCTGTTGTTTCAGTATGACAGTGTGGTACGGATGATGAACTTGGGAAGCAGATTTGGCTTTAAAACAGTCCGGCAAAATGTGTAAGAAAGGGAATGGGCCCCACAGCAGCTCTGCCAGCTCAACTAGGGGTCACACAAAACTGGAAACACACTGATAGGGTATGAGCGGCTTAAAATAATCCCATATCTGAGAGGAACTTTTCTGTGGAGATGTTCACTGAGATGCTGAGCTTTCCTTGGAGACCTTCTGTGAAGGCAGGTTCTTCACAGATGCAGTGAGCTGGTAAGGAGAACTATGCTGCTGGCATTGACTTTAGGGTCAATGGTAACAATCTGAACAGGCTGGAGCAAAACCCTGTAAATTCAAAAAAAGGGTGTAACGCATTTGATGTAATTAATAACATTCATGCCTGAGGGAGCAACCTGAGTGGTAAAAATTGAAGCATGTCTGATCTTCATTTATTCTTTGTTTTAAAATTATATTCTTTTTTTTTTATTATTAAGTGCCCTGGGGATCCTACTTTAATTACCTTTCTGAATGGAACAAGCATGCCGATGACAGAAATATTATGACCATAACTTATGAAGAGCTGAAAGAGGTGAAGTTAACAAAGCTTAACAAATATTTTTTACTTCAAAGAGGCTAAACTGACTAACCATTATATTCAAATAATTAGTTCATGCTATATGATACAAGATAAATTGATTTGGGGGCATAGAGAAGACAGAATGAAATTCAAATTTAATTTTTTTTCAATTTATTTTATACATGAAAATAGTTCTTAGTTTATTGTAAATTGTGGTGTAACCCAAAATCATTGTAAATTTAAAATCCAAGTAATTATGTTTTGAAGAAAAAAAATATACTCAACACTGTTGATCTGTCTCAACTGTAAATAACGTACACTTGTTTGTGATCTATAGGAAAACAGCTTGTATCTTTTCTGTAAGAACTGTGGAAATGAGAAACACTAAATATTGTTTCAGTCCTACTGAATCCTGTGAACAGTTTATTTATATAGCATCAGGGAGATGCAGAGAGGTGAAAACACCTGGAAAGGGAGCAATGCATTTTGTTTGAATTACATGTGATATGTTACTTCCTTCTTTTCAGAATCAGGCCCTAGGAGTGAAAAATATATCTGCTTTCTTTGAGCTTTCACTGACTGAGGAAGAACTTCAGGGTATTGTAGAAAGGAGCAGTTTCCACTCTATGAAGAAGAACTCGCCAAAGACCCATGGGATGCTGGGCACTGTACTCTTTCGTAAAGGTAGGGGGTCCCTAAAGGTCCCAAAGTGGAAACAGTCTCTGAAGAGCTTGGCTCACCCATCATCAGCATCTTTTTTGGAGACATGATGTTAGCTACACATTAGCATCAATCACATTCTCTCTGTTATGCTTGAGAAGACTAACCAAGGAGAACAAAAATTTTAGGAGGCTACTGATGAATGTCAGGGAGGAGAGAATTGCCAGCTGATACAATAGATAGCCTTGCGCCTGAAATTTCTCCTGTGCTGCAAGACCATTGTGTCATCATCTTTTGTTAGGTGCTTACATGAATAATTCTTTAAAAGCAGGCAAACTGGGCTAAAGTCAGCCTGGATGATATGATCACACTTTTTAGGAGTGTATAGGGTCTCCTGAAGGAGCCACTGCTAACCTCCATTCATTCTAACCTACAAGAAAACCAAAGCAAAACAAAAGGGAATTAGTTTTGCAGTCTAGTGTAGAGAACACTTAGACATGGCAGAGTCTATTTGCTTGTGCATTTTGTATTAAAAGAGTCACTGGATAAGAATACAATCTGTTGAATTACAGCTGTGCTTCCTTCTACGCGACAAGTCTAAATCAACTGCTCATGACCTTTCACCTTGCCAGTCATAACTGATTCTGGAGTGAAAAGTCATTGGGAAGTAGTCCTTTGAGCACCTTTATTGTATACAGGCACCTGAAAAAGAGTTCAGGTTGTTTCATCCCTTTCCTTATAACAGTTTCACGCAATATTCACTGACCTCACCAAGTTATACTGCAAAATGTTTGAAGTCTTTGAATAAAAGTGAATAAAAGTGAAGCTTTTGAATAGAAGTGGACCAACTGTACTTAATGTACCATATAGATCAGGAATAACAGATCTAGCTAATAAAAAAGAATGTAAATTTGTATTTTTCAAGAGTTTCTTTACTTCTCTGAAGGTGGCGTATGTGACTGGAAGAATTTCTTCAATGAAGATCAGAACCAGGAAATGGACAAAGCGTTTGAAGAACTCTTAGCAGGAACTAAGCTGGGTACAAAGTTAAAGTATGAAATATACTGCAAAACTTGATGCATGAAGTATACTTCAAAACATGACACAGTTAGCACAAGAGCTTTCCACTGTGCTCTCTTATGATCTGAACAAGAAAAACTACAAAACTAGCACAATAATGAATAACAGGCTTTTGATTGAAACGATGTCTTTGGCTTCCTTTAGTTACATTCATTTGCTGGATAAGATGTTAATAAATCATATTCAAATAAATTTGATATTTCTGTTTCAGTAGATAGCATCTGGAAGGAAATGTATGCATTCTCTTTCCAGCTAAACTCAATCTTTTTAGATGGCATAAACTATGTAGTATGTGGAGATCTTTATGGAAAAATATTTCAGATCAAGAAATATCTTTGCAAAAAAAAAAAGATCACTAGAAAAAAATAAAAGGCTGACACAAACTTAATTAATGAAGATGTGAACCTTCCCCATGACTTCAGTATAAACAAGATCAAAGCTAAATGGAAGAGAATGCAGGGGGATGAAGACTATTTTTAAAGATTTTAAAATTTTCTAACTGCAGAATTTCAAGCTGGATTTCAGATTGGTTTTAAGGCAAGTCATGCTCAGAGGTAATATTCTTATACATAAGCACAAACAATTATCTCTTTGTACCAGAAAATCCCCTAATTATCTTTTCTTTTTAATATTATATAAATAAGCACTTGCTTGACTGAAGACAATGGTTTTTTTTTACTTGTACAAAACTTAACAAAAATAAAAATCATGACCTTTATTCTTTCCCTTGGGTTTGAAGATATTTTTTAATCTATATGCCTGTGTGCTTTTCCTAAGGGTGCTCTTATGTTTTCCATTTTAAACCATAAAATAGAAGGAGTAGATATAATGAATAGAGACCTGAAGATGCAATTCCCCACTACTTTGGCCAGTGAAGCAGTCTTACCTCAAAACTGTTAGTATTCTTTGTTTATTCCTGATGTAGCAAAATGTCTTTACTTAAGACTTAATTATTTCAAGTAATGTTTAAACACTGAAATAGATTGCTTTTCAAACTGAAAATTGTATGAAACTGAAGATGCCAAAATTCTTTGCCATTGGGTGTATTAATAAAACTGGAGCATTCAGTGTGATGATGTGAGGTGTTAATATATCTAAATATTTTGTGCTGGCATTGACAATTGGCACTGTGGACACACTATTTCAGACTTGCTCTGGGATTAGATGTGGTTCAGGCAACTATCCTGGAAAAAAACAGAAAAAGATTCTTTTTGTATACTTGAAGTTAAAAATATATATACATATATATATTTATATGTATCTATATTTTACATAAATATATATATTCATCACCCAATATATAGTAAGTAAAAACAGGAGATACCATAGGGAAGGAAAAAATATTCAATATTTTGGTTTATTCTTCTAAACATGGTTTAATTCTGCTGAGATGTGTAGGAATGCAAGTTCCACAAAGGAATAGGAACAAAGAAGCAATAATAATTAAAATATTTAGAAAAATTAGATGGATTCACAGAATCACAGAATGACAGAATGCTTAAGGTTGGAAGGGACCTCTAGCGATCATTTAGTCCAACCCCTCTGCTCCAGCAGGGACACCTAGAGCACGTGGCACAGGGTGGCATCCAGGCATGTTTGGAAGATCTCCAGAGGAGACTCCACAACCTCCCTGGGCAGCCTGTTCCAGGGCTCTGTCACCCTCACTGTCAAGAAGTTCTTCCTCCTATTGAGGTGGAACTTCCTGTGTTTGAACTTACACCCGTTACCCCTTGTCCTGTCACCAGCCACCATGGAGAAAAGCCTGGCCCCGTCCTCCCTACAGTCACCCCTCAGATACTTGAACATGTCAATCAAATCTCCTCTCAGCCTTCTCTTCTCCAGACTAAACAGGCCCAGCTCGCTTGGTCTTTCCTCATGTGACAAATGCTCCAGTCCCTTAATCATCTTCGTGACTCTCCTCTGGACCCTCTCTAGAAGCTCAATGTCCTTCTTGTACTGGGGAGCCCAGAACTGCACCCAGTACTCCAGGTGTGGCCTCACCAGAGCTGAGTCGAGGTGCAGGTTTCCCTCCCTCGCCCTGCTGGCAATGCTCCTCCTGATGCAGGCTGGGATCCCATTGGCCTTCTTGGCCACGAGCACACTGCTGACTCATGGTTAACCTGTTGTGAACCAGGACTCCAAAATCCCTTTTCAGATTCAGATAATAGAATGTAATAAAATTCACTATAGAATATATTCACTAGAATATATATTCACTAGAATATATAAAAGGCCTGACTTATGCCATCTCTGAGCCACTAAAGATTATGTAGAAAACTCAGAAAAGTTTGATATCCTCAGAAAAAGGATATCAGAAGAGGGTTATCTCCCTCAGTCAACATCCTTCTTGAGACTGTATAGTGAATATAAGTTATTCTGATTAAACTCTCCTCTGAGTTATTTATAAATCAAGGATATCAGAAGGAGGTGTTAAATGTGCATTGTGTTTTGAGAGTTCCAAGGAACTTTTTAGAGGTAAAAGATAATGTAATGGACAAATTAGTGGACTGTGACACATGAGAAATATCAGATGGTACGGCCCTTTACTCTAGAAAAAGCACTGTTTAAAACCTGATCATATTCATTCCTTCTACTCATGACTGAACAACCTTACAATGCATGATCCACATCATAATCAGCTGACATTTTGAAGGGCAAGTAATAGAGTTCATAACAGGGAGAGCTGGTTGGCAGAAGCTCCAAGAGGGTAAAGGCTGGTTTATGGCATGAAAAATATGCTAAATGACACCAGAATCACATTATGAAATGATTCTTTTTATAAGAGCAGGTTAATAATGTAATGGTTGCAATATACAAGCAGGACTCTTACAGAAATGACAGTTGTAAGGAGCACATCTATGTTAGCGAAGAAGGGTGGTGCTTGATCTTCAAGAAATATTACAGGTATGAATGTGTTAGCTACTAAATTGCAGCACTGTTTTCCATTGTTATGCCAGGACCATGGGTCTAATCACCTCCTGCCCTTATACAATCATCCTGAGGGACAGAGCATGAAAAGTGTAGTGCTTTTTCTATATTAAGGTCACTCAATGGGCCCATGCATTCAGTGGGATAAAGGAATAGGGAAGAGGAGGAAGGAAAGGGCCTTCAAGGAAAGAAAAAATAATACTTTGGGGAAGTATAAGGTCTCACATATGAGTATTTAGACAAGAAAAGTAATCCTTAAATGACACTTGTACTTAGTACTGGAGAGACTTTCTGAAGCGATACAGTTACAACGATTGAGTCAAGTAAAATTTTGTGGGCAGGAAAGATCTGGCACCTGGAAGAAAGTTGTAACCTGCGAAATGGATCCACTAGAGCAGTCCATAGTAAAAAAGGTTGAGATGCACTGTTCTTGTCTAGTTTGCACTTCATCACACCACTTAGCACACCAGTTAAAAGCGTTTTGTTCAATACACTTTATAGCGCTTTCTTGAGTTTCATTCAACATTCTGAATTCCAGCAGCGCTACTATAGTTGTTGTCACAATAGCAATGCTTTATAGAAAAGAGACTACAGTTGCTACCATCAGCTATGCTGGAAATTCCTTGCCTCTACTGTCAGTGTCTAAGACCATAAATTCAAATTTAGTTAACAAAGTACAAATGGAGTTAATGAGTGACCCGAGTTTTCATTCCTGAATGATTGCCCTTTACGGTTTCATAACCTGTCTCATAAAGTCTTTCTGGATTGTAGAAAGACAATCTAAATCTGTTTGCAAAGAGTTACACAGGGATACAAACATGACTAGAAATAGAGAAAGAGTCATTGAAATACTGGACAAGGCTTTTTCAGAGTGTGAAAAAATGGCCCTGGAAGATTTGCAGTTTTCCTACAAAGGCATCTTGTTCCCTGCTACTCTTAGCAGTCCAGAAACATTGGAAACTCTGAAGTCCTTTGAAGTCAGAAGTGACGACATGATTCTCACAGGATATCCTAAAACAGGTGAGTGCTGCTTACTTGATAAAGAATTAATTACACAATGTTGTAATCCATAACTGTGTGCCATCATTTAACACAGCAGTTACATTTGAAGAATGTTTACAGTGATATTAATCTGCTGAGGAGGTTACAGGATCATAAAATGTATAAAAACTTATAAACATAAAAACTTATAAAGCACCCCTAGATGTCACCACCTATTCAAGGCAGGGATAACTTCAAAGTTATGTCTGGTTGTTCAAAGCTTTGTTCAGCAGATTTTCAAACTTTGAGGATACAGATTTCATAGGAAACCCATAGCAGTATTTTCCCTCTTTAGGCATTTGGGGTTTTTTTAGCTTCTATGCAGTTGGACTTCCTTTTGCTATGGTCTGTGATATTTTCCTATTGCTTCCTTCTGCTATCGTCTGTAATAATTTGGTCATTTCCTGGACAACAATGAAAAGAATTTAGCTCTGTCTTCTCAATGACCTTCCTGAAGGTAGTGGAAGGCTTCAGTAAGATCTCCATCTGCCTTTTTTTTTCTCAACAATATTCCAATGTTCATCTCACCAATGCTAGTTAAATCATGATCCCCTGGATTTTCTAACTATATTCTTGCTAAAATAGAAAAGTATATGGTTAACCTTCTTGCTGCAAGGGCAATACAGGGAATGCTTCTTACTAATGAGGACTGACATATGGTTGTTTTCATAGACTTGGAAAGACATGTCTGGTACCAGGACTCTTGGTTGTTTCCCTTCACAGAATATATATGTAGGTCATTTGCATAAAAAGAGGAGCTGGTGATCCTTACGTGCTTTGTGCGCTGCCTGCAGAACTGTTCAGAGCCAGAATTGGTGTGTGGTCTCACCTCCACAACCCTGAAGACGATAGATATGAGCTGGGCTTGGATCATCAAGCCCAGAGCCTCATAGAGAAGCTGTGCGAAGTTACAGAGATTAGTCCAAAGGTTGTGAAGAGCTTGGCATTCTGGGTATTTGATCAATGACCCTTTCTCCTGTCAGTTACATAAACCTAGCTGGGGGCCAGAGGTGAAGTCAAACTTCTTCGACTGTGACAAGGCTATAAACAGGAGTGGGTCAGTACATGTCTTTATCATTCCAGGTACAAACTGGCTTGATGAAATTGTGAGATATTTGGAATCAACAGATGCCAGATATACAGAGGAAGAAATTAAAGGGAGAATAAATATTGAAAGGGAGCTACAGATATTTCCACGCCTAGAGTTTGGAGATCCTGGGAAATTTGAGGTCGGCAGAGTGAATATTGTCAAATTTCCTATCAAAGGTAGAAATAACTGAAAGACCATGAGTAATCTCAGAGATAAGGAACAGGCTCTATAGCCATAAAAAGTGCTATGTTTGGCACAAGTTGCTTGTCCTGTTGCACCTTATGCCCAACCCAGCAACTCAGAGCACAAACGGTGTTGGAGTGCCACAGGGGCCTGAAACCCTGGGCCAAACAGGTTGGATAAGTAAGAACTCTCTCATGGATGTACTGTCCTTGCTTCATCTCCTGTGAAGCTGTGGCAGAAACCGTCCAAAGTCTACCTCTCCAATGTGTCCCTAATGGCTTCTCAAAAGATAGAACTCTCCTTCTTTGATTTCAGCTTTCCCCATTATCCATGATCCCCCCAAATCGCATACTTCCACTGAGTAAGCAACTTCTGTCCTTTCCACTTGCTTTAAAGAGGATGAAGAAACTGCCTTCCAGAAGAATTATACTAACCCATCTCCCACCTCATCTCCTGCCAAGGTCCTTTTTCCAAAGCAAAGCTAAGGTGAGTCCTCACTCCACGTCACGTTGCAAAGCATTTCTACTCCAAATTAGCTTTCTGCTGCCTGTGTGAAATGGGTTTCTTGCAGTTCCGTCTGGGCTGTTCAATGCTCAGGGATGTTTCCAAAGGTGAAGGAGCAGCTTGCTGTGTGTTGAGGCTATGAACACATATTCTCCCTCAATGGCAGTTGCGCTGGCTCAGGTGGTGCTGTACTTGTAGTTGGATGTCACTGCCCCCTCAAATATCCTCAAATTTATCCCCTCAAATTTGTGCTGGGAAACTAAACAGGGCCTTAACTTGCCTCTAAGAGTCAGGTACTAGTGGTAAGCCCACAGCAAACTGGGGCTAAGGCCCTCTTCAACAGGGTTGGTGTACCGAGAAGCATGGGTGAACCCACAGTTTTTCATGGGTGCCTTGGCCAGTAGCACAAGAGGTCATTCCTCTTAATTGGAGTGAGCTCAGAGGTATGTCCCAAAGACACTGCTGAAAAGCATCTTGTTGGCATCCTGATGCTCACATTAGCAGTAGATATTAGCTCACATTAGCAGTAGACAGTCTGCCACGACTCTGGTTTCGTGCTTGGGAGCAGAAATTAGACCAGCATTGCCCACACTGTACAATGAGTGTACGGCATATAGCCATATGACTTATTAGGAATTTAGTGTTTTGCCCAGTCACCAAATCCCAACCAAATAATGCATTTTCTTGTCAGATCCTTGTGCTGGTTCGGAACCCCAAAGACACAGCTGTCTCCTACTACCACTTCAACAACAACTTGCCTATGTTGCCCTCCTTCGCCTCATGGGATGAGTTCTTCACAGCTTTCATGAACGGGAAATGTACGTTCCCTTCTTTCCTCAGGCATTCTCCACATCAGGGGCATGGTCCTGGAAACTGCAGTCCAGCAAACCCTTCCCAAGCATCTCCAAGGGCATTCAATGCTACCTAATGGCTATAGCTGTGGAGATCGCATGTAGATCTCAGCCAGAACAACAGAATTGCTCTGCTCCTTATTGCACGATCCTGGTGTCCTTAGATAGCTCTCTAGGCTGATTCCCCTGGCTTGGCCCCTTTTGCAGAGCAGGGTTGGGGAGGTTTTACCCTGCATCACTATGACTCTTGCTTTTGTCCGCAGTGGGTTGGGGCTCCTACTTCGATCATTTAATGGAATGGAACAAGTTTATTGACAATGAGAGGATCATGGTGATAAGCTATGAGGACCTGAAAGAGGTGAAGTGTCTTACTCAGATTTTCCTTCATGCACACACTGCACAACTCCCTTTACATATACCACTATGGGCGGGAAGAAAGTCTTGGATCAAACCTGCTTACCTCGTGAGGAGATCAAGTCTTTCTGAGCTATTCTCATACACCTATGGGAGGCCCATGGGGGCTAGGAGGAAGGTAGCTTTCCCTCTCTTCAGAAATAGCCATTTCTGTGCAGTTTCTTACAGGAGAGAAAAGAAAGCCTTGCATCTGAGGCTACTGTCTGCGGACCTCCTCTCTGTTGCAAGTCCTTACAATTCCTGGGTATTGCTGTGGGAGGTAGTCCTCTTCTGCCAGGCCAGAAGTTGGTTAGGTACCAGTGGTAAGATGCTGAGACATTTGGGTTAATCACTGTGCAATGCTCCTTTGACCAGAATCAGATAGTGGGAATGAAGAAGATTGCTGCCTTCTTTGGGTTCTCCTTAAGTGAGGAAGATTTTCACAGAATTGTCAAAAAGACCAGTTTCCAAGCCATGAAAGAGAAATCCAAGGAAACCCATGGGAAATTCGGGGACATTCTGTTCCGTAAGGGTAAGTGTCTGCAAGTGGAGAAGCTGCCTTTTAAGTCCCTTTCCAGTTGGTCCCTGTCGCTTAGCCATGGGCCCACTGAGCTAATGTGGAAGCACACATAATGGTGTGGTATAATCAGCGCATCTTGTACAATGAACATCTGCTGTGGAAAAGAGTATTGCTGCTAGCGGAGTACATACATGAGTGCCTCAGCTATCCTGACTTACTGTATTCTACCACTGCTTCCCTTTGTAAATGGTTGCTACATTTCTCTGTGGCAGTCCTGGTCAATCAGCAAGTACAGTGTGAAGACAGAGACTAGCACTCAGCATTCATTGGTACAGGTTATGCAAACAGTTATGCATCATGGCATGTGGTGGATAGTTCCTCTTTGTGGACAGGTGGTGGCATGGTGTTCTCGTGGGCAGTTGGATGGTGAGGTTGATTCTGAATCTGGATGAGAAGATGACTGGGTTGTGTTGTACAGAGAAAGGACAACCCGAGCCTTTGTGCCTTAGAGCTGACACTTTGGGAAATAAAATCACAAAACCACCCTGAAAAGCTCTCCTGAGGAGGAAAGGTAGGCAGTCCTCCAGCAAGGGTTGCTCTCTAAAACATGGCAGCAATCACGTTTTTCTGTCCTTGCTGACTTGCCTTGTCAAGCAAACAGGCCTCTTGGGACATTAAGCAGCTGTTTTTTGCCTGATGTCAATGGTGAGTCTGACAAGTTATTATCCTTTCTCAGTAGTGGCCATCTTCAATCCTTGTTACTTCTTGTGGTATACAGGGGTTATTGGGAACTGGAGAAACTATTTCTCTAAAACTCAGAATGAAGAGATGGACCGAAAATTTCATGAAAGTCTAGGAGGAACAAAGCTGTCAGCAAGCATGAAATACGATGTGTACTGCAAGACCTGAGAAGGAGTTGAGAAGGAAAACAAGAAATGGTTTAGTGAAGATGATCTGTCCTCAAGGTTCCTGCCTCTGGAGAAAGAAGGGCACCATGCAGTGATCTTCCCATCAGCGCTAAGCAATTGTGCAATAATTCTAAGCCTTCTTTGGTGCAAAATAATAAAGTGTGAACCTTCAGAGAGTGCCTCATGTCTCTGAGAAGGAAAAAGTCACATGGATATCACAGCACTAGCTTGGTGGAATCCCTGTGACTGCTTAAAGGACAGAGCCAAGAAACACTGTTACTGCTATGTTCACGTGGGAGAGAGAGGGGCCTCCGCTCACCAACAAAATGGGTTTCACATGGATGTGTGGTGTAAATCACAGCCCTGAGGCATCTGAATATTGCGGACTTTTACCAGCCTTCTGACGCAAGGGAAAAATGCACATTTTTATTTTTATTTTTTAAATGTACTACGTATAGATCTTTAATTACAGAGTAGGTTGGCTAATGCGACAAGAATCTGGTTTATGCTAGGGCTGAGCCAGTACTACATGGTGGTTGCTTTGAAGAGCTCAGGAATTGTAGCTGCAAGAGGTGGAACAACCATAGATAACTTAGGCAGTAGGAGGAGGAAAGGAAATGTATTATAAAAATGGATAAGGAGAGGATTAAAACATATATACACCACATAACAATGGATGAACTGATAAGGGCTAAGGCATTACAAAATAATGTGAAAATACTTATATCCTCAACATCATTTGAAAGTTCGTAGAAAGCATTAGAAACGGTACTGCCTCTTCCTTCTACCACATAGGGAGCATCAGTTCTGTACTGATTAAAGAGGTCAAAAACACATTGCGGGGGAAGGAGGTTACACTGCTAAGGAGGTGTGTAGGCATGGTATGGGGTGGGCTGCTCAAGACCACTGTGCCGGGGCAGGAGGTTGCACGAGAGGAGCCGCAGCGGTCCCTTCCAACCTGCACACGTCTGCATGCTGCATGTGCCTTGAAAGGGGCTCCCGAAGGACAAAGACCTCTTTCCTTCTCCCAGAGCTGGAAGATTCGGGCTCAACACGTGCCGTGGATTGGGAGCGCGCCTCAGCTTGCTCAGCGTGACTGTCATGTCAGCCACAGGTCCCCGCCTTGAGCCCGCAGCGAGACACCCTTCTCCCTAGGGAAGTGCCTAGGCTGCTGCTCCTGCGCGTCCTGAGGTGCTTACAGGCCAGCAAAGG